>BQNB010111670.1:0-22305 GCA_026074375.1 Tanacetum coccineum | reverse complement strand
ATTGTACACACAAAACCCACTTCACACCTTATTGGGCTTGAAAAAGCCCAATAACCAAACCTGTACCTTATTGGGCCCAGTACAAACCCAAACCCAAACCCAGTGGGCCCAATACAAAACCCAAGCCCAACAAAAGCCCAAAATCCTTTTTTATAAAACTTTAGGGGCAAAAATGCCAAGTTTTAAAAGTGTTTTATAAAGAAAAATGGAAAAATAAAGAGAAGGACTTAATTTGCCAAAATGCAATACTTTTTCTCTTTTAAAACCAAAGGGGCAGTTTTGCAATTTCCCATAACCTTTTTAATTCTTTTTGTTAATAAACCAGAGGGACTATAACTGTCAAATACCAAACCTCTTTTATAACTAAATTCGGCTAAAAAAGGAATTGACAAGAGAGTGAGAGTTGAGGGGCCACTATTGCATCATTCCCATACTTATCTTTTAAAATCCTGCAATTCTGTTTGAATTGTTTGAATTTATGTTAAAAGTTAGTGAAATCCACTTGTTATCCATTATCTCTGCCTTATTTCATCAAAATCAGTTAAAAAATTCGATTTTATATAAATAAGGGGGTGTTTGGTTTAGTATGAAAATGGGTCAAAAGGGAAGAGGCATGGGTCAAGTGCACTCAGCCACTTTTGGCTGAGTGTGTAGGCTTTATTAAGCCACCTTAATCACTAATTTCAGTTTGAAAATAAGCTTTTAGGCTTCCTTTGATATTCTGTCAATTTTCAATAAGCAAAAATTGAGCTTAAAGGCTCAAGCTGCTTATGCAGCTTAAGCACACAAATCTTGTGCTTGTTGTGTTGTTTCTATGCACTTTAACCAAGCCTTTGTTCTGTCTTTGGTTTGACAATACAAGTCAAAGAGTATGTATGCATTTGTGTTTTTGAAAATAGCCATTTTTAAGCCCCAAAATCAGCAGCTTATTGAGCTTTTTAGCCTTTAAGCTTATGAGCTTAAGCTCATTTACAACCCTTTTAAATCTGTCTTGGGTTGGTCTTGGGAAATAAGCTCTTGAGAGCTTATTGTGTTAAGCTAAAAAAGCCCCTTAAGGCCTGTTTGTACCTCCCCTGGTGCTGAGCACCAAATCTAGCCCCACATTTCTAGCTTATTTAACCTTAAGCTATAGGATCTTTTGGCTTTTTAACATAGCTTATAGGTATCACTTCTAGGTTTAGCAGCTTATTTGCCTTAGTTAGCTTATTTAAATAGCTTAATAGTAGCTTAAAAGTAGCCTATTTCTGTTTCTTTTTAAAACTGTTAGAATAGCTTATTTTAATTTCAGCTTATTTTAGGGCTTAATCTAGATAACTTAGCTTATTTTAGGACTCCCCTATCCTTATTAACTGTCCCCTATAGTTTTCTAGCTTATTTGTTGGCTTAAACCCCAAAAAGAAAGAAAAATAAGCTAAAAAGCTTATTTAGCTTTTGCAGCCCCAAAAGCTCACATTTCTGGCTTATTCTTTGAGATTCAGCTTATGTGCCTTTTATGAAAAATGCTCCCCTTAAGCCCCTGAACAAGTTTGCTTCTTTGGCTTTTTGCTAATAAGCAACTTGGACCCACCTTGTAATCGGGGTCCACTTCAGGGACCAATTGTGTAACTTTCTCTTTTCTAGTTAACATTGTTAGTCCCTGTGGTTAGTTAGCCTGTTACCCCGTTTGTCCTTGTGTCCTTTCACTGTTAGTCCTTTAGTTTTAACAACAGTTAGCCACAGTTAGTTTATTTAATTTAATTAATATAAATTAGGTTTAAAATTAATTAGTTTAATTACTTTTTATATAATCAGTAAAATTTGGGCATTTTTATATTTTTAGAATTGTTAACTTTTTCTTTATTTAATTTTATTTTTTCAGAATTTTTATAACTTTTATTTTTTGTCTTTTTCTATTTTCTTAGTTTTAATTAGTCATTAATCTTTATAAATTCATAAAAAATCCAAAAATTAATAAAAAAATATTTTTCTTTTTTACAAAATTTTCTTTTGTCATTTAGTGTCTAGGAAAAATATAAAATTTAGTTTAGGCTTAATTTTTCTTAAATTTCAGTCTTAGACCCGTTTTACCGGGTGCGTTTTACCGTTTCTTTTCGTTTTACATTCAAACGACCTCCGTTTTAGTTCTAGTTTTCTTTATTTTTCAAATTAAGTTAATTAGAATTTAATTTTGATTTTTTTAATTTAATTTAGCATTTATTTTCTTAATTTTTAATATTTAGGTTTCCCGATACCTGATTCTGTTCCCCGTATTTTAGTATAGATTTAATTTTAGGATTTCCCTATAACTAATTTTGTTTCCCGTAGTTTTTAAGATCCCCATTTCCTTTGCTTGTTTTCCCGTAGATTAAATTAAGTTTTATTTAATTAATTTTAAGTTGTAATTATATCAGTGTTCCCATCATATATTCTCCATCATTCAAATTCTCATCAAACCAGGATAAATTTCAATTGCAGCCTCGTTGGGACATACGACCCGGGAATATCTCTTCCGGAATCTTTTTATCATTGATTCTCTCTTATATATTTTATTTCTAAGTAGGTCTTGACTTTTTCCCTTTGTCAAGGGTGAAGAGTTTGGATTTGCCTAGTATTTTTTTATATATATACTATCAGACGAATCAATGGATAACTGGAAAGGTGAGGTGGTTATCATGAGGGATTTTAATAAAGTTGGTAAAAAAGCTGAAAGATTTGGTTCGGTGTTTAATGTGCAAGGTGCGGTCACATTTTATTTGTTCATTTCGAATGCGGGTTTGGAGGAGGTGCCTCTAGGTGGATGCTCTTTTACTTGGTGTACTAAGATGAGTAAACTCGATCGATTCCTTATTCTGAAAGTCTTATGAGTTCGTGTCCTAATATTTCAGCAATTACATTGGATCGCTATTTTTCTGATCATCGTCCGATTTTAATGCGCGAATCGCACTATGATTATGGGCCTGTTCCATTTAGGTTTTTTCATTATTGGTTTGAAATGGAGGGTTTCGACAAGCTTGTAGAAGAATCTTGGAAAGAAGCTCATGTGGCTGATACAAATGCTTTGATCAAAATTATGAAAAAGCTTAAATACCTGAAAGAAAATATCCGTGTGTGGAACAAATCGAATAAGGAGAGTCCAAATAACAGTAAAAGAAAGTTAAAAGCTAAGTTAGCAGAGTTAGATTCAGTTATAGATAAAAGTGTGATGATGACGTAGTGAATAAAAGAACAAATGTTGTTAGATAGCTTCTAGAATTAGAGAAGCTTCAATCGTTGGAGGTGGCTCAAAAAGTGAAGATTAAATGGGCTATTGAGGGAGATGAGAATTCTAAGTATTACCGTGGTATTCTTTAATAAAAAGAGGAGTCGGTTGCTATTCATGGCATTTTGGTTGATGGTAATTGGATTGACTCCCCTAGCCTGGTGAAAAGTGAGTTTTTATATTACTTTAAAAAGCGTTTTGATCAACCGCAAGAGACTCGTCTTCATCTTGAAATGAATTTTCTAAATAATTTGAATTTTGATCAACAAGCTGACTTGGAATGTGAAGTGACTAAAGATGAGATAAAAAAGGGTTGTATGGGATTAGGGGATAGATAGATCTCTTGGTCCAGATGGGTTAACGTTCAATTTTTATCATCGGTACTGAAAGATCATAGAAAGTGATGTGGTGGATGCGGTGACTTGTTTCTTTCATCATGGGTACTTTCCTAAAGGTGGAAATTCTTTTTTTATTACTTTGATTCTAAAAACTCCTGATGCTAATATGGTTAATGACTTTAGACCTATTAGCATAATCGGTAGCATATACAAACTTATTGCAAAAATATTGGCGAATCGTCTTGTGGTCGTTTTGGGGAATCTTGTTAACGAGGTTCAATTAGCTTTTGTTGCTGATAGGCAAATCCTTGATGGTTTATTTATATTGAACGGACTATTTCAATGGTGTAAGTCGAAGAAGAAACAGTCCTTAGTATTTAAGGTCAATTTTGAGAAGGCTTATGATTAGGTTCGAAGGGATTATTTGGATAACATTTTGAGAAAATTTGGTTTTAGAGATAAGTGGTGTGCGTGGATTCAAAACCTCCTTCGATCTTCTAGGGGTTCGGTTATCATGAAGGTAGCCCCACAAAAGAATTTTAGTTTTACAAAGGTCTCAAACAGGGTGATCCGTTATCTCCTTTTTTGTTTATCTTGGTTATGGAAAGTCTGCATGTCTCGTTCCAAAGAGTGGTGGATGCATCGGTATCACTTTAGGTTCTTCACTCCTTTTCTCACATATGTTTTATGCCGATGATGCTATATTTGTGGGTCAGTGGAATGAGTCCAATATTAATCCTATTGTTCACGTTTTGGATTGTTTTCATCGTGCGTCGGGGCTTCGTATTAACATGAGTAAAAGTAAACTTATGGGAATTTCTGTGGATGCCGACAAAGTGGATAAGCAGCAAGGAAAATTGTTTGTGTTACTCTTAAAACCCCATTTACTTATTTAGGTTCGAAGGTGTGTGGTCTTATGTCTCGTATCCAGTCTTAGAATGAGACGGTTGAGGGTGTGGTTGCTCGATTATCAAAATGGAAGATGAAGACCCTATCAATAGGAGGTAGATTAACTCTTATTAAATCGATCTTAGGCTCGATGCCGATTTACCATATGTCGATATTTAAAGTCCCTATGAAGGTGTTACAACGTATGAAATCCATTCGATCTCACTTTTTTAATGGAGTTGAGTTTGTTGGTAAAAAACCGATATGGGTGAAATGGAAAAATGTATTGGCTTTAAAAGATAAAGGCGACCTAGGGGTGTCAAGTTTATACGCGTTGAATAAAGCCCTTATGTTTAAATGGGTGTGGCGATTTTTTACTCAAAGCTCCTCACTATGGGCGAGGGTTATAAAAGCGATTCATGAAGAAGATGTGAAAATTGGCAAGAAGGCTAAATCGTCTTCCCCGTCCATATGGCTTGATATTGTGCATGAAGTAGAGTTGTTTAAAGATTGGGGTACTGATTTGGTTAGCTTTATTCATAAAAAGTTAGGAAATGGGGCAAATACGTCGTTTTGGGAGGATGTTTGGCGAGGGGGCACTGCTTTTAAATGCTTGTATCCCAAATTATATGCGTTGGAGTTGTGTAAAAATATTGATGTTGCTTCGAAGATGACTTATAGTGACTTGGGTTACTCTTTTCGTCGAGATCCTAGGGTTTGATTTGATGTTGGCGAAGGTGGAGGGTACTTCGCTTGTTGACATGAGGGATAGATGGGTGTGGTCTTTGGAGGGTTCGGGTGAATTCTCTGTTGCTTCGGTTAGGAAGTTGATTGATGATAATATGTTGTCGGAGGTAGCTTCCAAGACGCGTTGGATTAAGACGGTGCCTATTAAGGTTAATGTTCATGCTTGGAAAGTAAAGTTAGATTGTTTACCAACTAGACTTAATATTTTTTGTAGAGGAATGGATATTGAGTCTATTCTATGCCCTATGTGTGGTGAGGCGGCATAATCGTCTAGGCACATTTTCTTCTCTTGTCATATAGCTAGAGAGATTTTGCGTAAGATATTGCGCTGGTGGGATGTTAGTTATACGGATGTGTCTTCATATAAAGAGTGGTTAGTTTGGATGTTGAATCTTCGGCTTTCGGTTAAGTATAAACAGAGTTTTGAAGGAGTTTGCTATGTCATGTGGTGGCATGTTTGGAGTTTCCGCAATAAAAGTGTTTTTGGTTCGAAGATTCCTTCAAAGGCGGCTATATTTGAAGATGTGGTGTCTCGATCTTTTTATTGGTGTCGTTATAGATGTAAAGTCTCTTTTAGATGAATTGAGTGGCTTAAAACCCCTCATCTTGTTTCTTTGTAATTTTCTAGCTCCTTGCTAGTTGTTTTAATAATATCCGCCGTTAAAAAAAAGTGATATATTTAATATCCAATGTGGTTATACTTAAAAGCTAAAATACTAAAGCAACATTCTTAAGAAACTAAACTAAACTAAACGCGGCTAATTAAAAGCCTTCTAAACTAATTGTGTTAATATTTCTTAAATTAAAGTAATAGCATGTAAATATTGCTAATGCATTCCAAAAAATATATCTGACCCCTTAGAAACTTTACAAATTTACGAAGCTTAACTAAAATAATACACTCTATACTTTTATCACATTATGAGTTAAAAACATTACAAACTTAAGAGATTCTCATTATGGAGTCAAACTTAAAACTTTGATTTCAATAAGTCATTGTACATGTGTCAAAAGGAGGTTATGATTTATATTTAAAGAAAATTAACTAGATGGCTACTAAAAACCGTGTTTTGTATAATAATAAAATAGATAGATTTACTTCTCTTTAATATACCCGTGAATTTCACGGGTCTTTTAGCTAAAAGTATATAAAAGATAGATATATTACATGGATGTATGTGTATTGACTGTGATTGATGATGCGATTACCAACAATAGTATATAGAAGTAGCCCACAAACGAAAATTGCCCCGCTGCAACGCTCGGGCTTTATTCTTCTTTTTAGAACTCAACACGAAACAACTAGCAAAATATATATTCGACAACCAATGATAAATAAATCCCCCTTGTTAAAATCAATACAAAGCCGATGTGACCTATTTAGAAAGACCTGCTACATATAGATGAAATAAAACTAAAGCACGCAGATTGTAAAATATTACTGTAAGTAGTTTGTAGATCCAGTAAAAAAACCAAAAAAGAGCTTGGCTTGTATAGCAACATACATTAAGGGTTCCATTTGCATCATTGATGATTTGATTTAGTTCTCATTCTAATTAGGTATCCCTTTTTAGTATCTTCCTGATAAGGTTATCAATCCAAGTATCTCCCTTATCCTGATCAGTTCGTGTACTCTTATTCTTTTTCTCCTCAAGTATCTCCCTTATCCTTATACTCGTTTTATTGCCTGTGGACATCACCTCAGCAGAGACATTGACAATACAGTTGGCATCTATTTTAAAGCAAGCCTAGACAAACTGTTGACCTTCAGGGGCTGCTGGAATGCCATGGATAACGAATGAGCCAAGCATCGTGTTTTCATTAGTATCCTTGCTCTCTCCCTCAAATACACAAAAATTGGCAGATGTATGGTTGTCTACAGATGTTTCAAAAACACGCTTTTTCATTGCGGGTATCCGTGTGTTTTTCGGGATCACCACACTCATAATATCTCCACGAACTCTGATGCCAAGGGAAAGAGGAGTCACATCTAATGGTATCAAATCCTTTACTTTTTTGTTCCCAAGACCACTTAAGTTTGCAGCCAACACTGCTGCACCATATGCCACCGCTTCATCTGCGTTAATGCTCTTGCAAAGTGCTTTCCCACCAAAGAATTCCATGAGCATTTGTTGTACCTTTGGAATCCGTAGACGATCCACCACAATTAACAACATGCCCAACAATTCACTATCTTGTTCATATTCCCACATCTCAAACAACTCTTCACATGCTCAATGCACTTATTAAAGAAATATGAGTTTAGCTCCTCAAATTTTGCCCTTGTTATTTTCATAGAAAAATCAATTCCCTCATACAACGAGTCAATTTCAATTGATGTTATAGTTGTTGATGACAAATCTCTCTTTGCTTTCCCACATGCCACTTTTAACCTCATCATTGCTCTTGCATTTATTCTCACATCCTTGTTTTCTTTCTTCCTAAATTCTTAGACACAGTAATTTACCATCATCTTATCAAAATCCTCGCCACCCAAATGAGTGTCACCGCCGACTGCTCTAACAGTAAAGGTTCCATCCTTGCTGATATTAAGAAGAGACACATCAAACGTTCCTCCACCCATATCAAAGATGAAAACATTTTTATCATTAGGACTATTTATGTCAACACTCTTATCAAGGCCATATGTAATTGCTGCCGATGTTGGCTCACTAATCAAACGCATGACATTAAGGCCAACTAGTTGTCTGGCAACCTTGGTTGCATGTCGTTGCTCGTTATTAAAATATGCAAGGACAATTATCACTGCATCTGTAACTTTTGTCCCAATGTATGCTTCAGCAGTTTCTTTCAAATGTTTTAGAATTAAGGCAGATATGTCTTGTGGTGAGAATTTCTTTTCTTGTGACTCGTGTTCAAACACAAACAATGGCTTCCCTTCAGACCCTTCAATTACCTTAAAAGGCCATGACTTGATGTCCTCATGCACTTTACTGTCATTGAATCCACTTCCCATTAAACGTTTAACATCTACGCGAAATTGACAAAACAAACAAATTTTTGTTCCCAAGACCACTTAAGTTTGCAGCCAACACTGCTGCACCATATGCCACCGCTTCATCTGCGTTAATGCTCTTGCAAAGTGCTTTCATTAGGAATCATCTTCACCGAAAATAGTGTTTTTAGGGTTCCTGTTTATTTGATTTTTTGCAGCCTTACCAACCAGAATTTGTGTACCATCCCAAGCAACACATGACGGTGTAATCTTGTTACCTTGTTCATTAGGAATCATCTCCACACGGTTATGTTTATCAAACCATGCAGCCACACAAGAATATGTTGTTCCAAGATCAATACCAACTGCAGTTCTACCAATTCTTTTGGACATCTTGAAACACCTAAAAACCTTTTTTATGTTACACACTCAAACGATGATATGGACTTATAGGGATTGAATCCGAATAGGAACTAATGTTTTTTCCAACCATATAATTAATTTAGTCTAAATATAACTCTTCTCTATTTTTTAAGGAAGAGATTTAAAAAATCATAACTTCCACAACGTTTTTTGAATAGTTGCTGTATGAAAATGTCGTTCAAATCTCTTTGAAAAATGTTTCGGTCAACTTGCATTAAAAAATTCATTTAACTTAGTTTCGATATCATCAATGCAACCATTTGAAATTTAAGTCTATTCTTTATTTCTTTGTCCAATCATTTCTAAAAATATATACAAACTGATAATTCGCAAATCCTAAAGTTTTGTCACTCGGGCTTTATATAAGCCTTGGTATATTGATGCACAAAGGATTTGTCTGTAACCATATTGCCCCATTCCGTATCATTATAAACAATAACGTGGTCTATAATGTAAAATGTCATTTTAGTAAAATTAAATGACGTAGAATAAGCAAAAGTTATTCCATCACAATAATTGCATCCAAATATTTATACATAACATATAATTATATTATATAGTTATTCGACGTTTATAGATTACAATTACAATAATCAGTTTTCACAAATAAATGTTTAAAAATACTTACATTGGGAGCAAAAAAGTCCTTATACAGTAAAAGTAATGCAATAATATGATTAATACTTGTAAAATTATTTGAATATTTAGTTAAAAAATTTCATGAGTGAAACAAACGAAACGGGGTAGCCCCATAATCAGTGTTAAACTCTTGGAGAAGGATCGGCCGATGATCCGAGAGATGCCTATCAAGGCACACTGCTGAAGTATGAGGGAACAAAGAAAGAAACCTATCAGAAACTAAGAAACGGTCTAACTTACTCATTTTAGATGTCGAGGGGTGCGCCCAGGTATAGCTATACCCTTCCAATTGAACTTCAACAAGCCCAGCCGACGTAATGAAATGATTAAAATCCCTCGCTCCATACACATTGAAAATAGACCCCCATCGTTCTTCCTTACGTCTGACTTCATTAAAATCTCCCAAGACAATGCACTCTCCATTCCAATGATTTATAGAGATGTAATTTGACAAAGTATACGTTTAATAGAAACCGTTTGAGGGCGGCATAACAGGACACCCCTCCCACCCCCCCCCCCCCCCCCCCCCCCCCCCCCCCCCCCCCCCCCCCCCCCCCCCCCCCACCCCCCCCCCCCCCCCCCCCCCCCCCCCCACCCCCCCCCCCCCCCCCCCCCCCCCCCCCCCCCCTCTATTAACTTCTAGTTTGGTTAGCTCTCCATTTACCTCAAACCAAAGCAATAAGTTATATCGAAATGATATGGTTATCTTTTTGAAATGGTTCAGGATCCCAACGCTCATAAATGACCACCCGATTTCCGAGTGATTGTACTAACAATAGGCTTTGAAATTTGTATTACCCCAAAGGTCTTGATCTCCATGTCCGAGACCTTTTTCTGCTTGGTCTACGGAATAGAAGAAAAGAAACTTTATTATTGTTACATAACTCCCTGATCCAATCTTTCTTGGGCTCCTTGGAAACCAAACCCTTGATATTTAAAGATAATACAATTCATCGGACGTGGTCATCGCTCCTTTTAGTTCAATGATCATCTCCATATCTTAATACTACCTCCACCGAGAAACATGGTTTGATACGATACTCATCTCTTCTCAAATCTCCATGATTTGACCACTTTCTTTCTATTTTCGTTTGTTTTCTATACTACTGTAGAAATAATATTCAACATTGTTTGCACTCTCCACAGTATGTGAGCTGCTTACTACTGTTTTAACTCTGGTGGGAAAATGATCCTTTTGTGCAACTAGTTCATCTACATCAGTATTTTCCCCCCCCCCCCCCCGGGCTTGTAGGTGTGAAGCGGGAGGGTATGGAATGCTCGAATTAGTAGCAGATGCATAGAATCCTTATTTCCTTGTTTAGAATATTCTTAAATATTGAAGGGTTATACGGAATTTTCTTTAGGAATGATTACTGGGCTGAATCAACAACCACATTCAGATCGTCTGCTTTGATCACCAAAAAATGTTCAGAGGACCTCTTCAATATCACTTCTTCCTCTACATTGTATGATGGATAGGTTTTTCTAAACCTCTGTTCCAATCTTGAATAAAACTCGCCTTCTACATGGATATCATCTGCCTCGGTAACCTCAACAAACGTGGCGGACATACAAAAATTATTTAGCAACAGAACTACAAAATGAATTTCCCTTAACGAAATCTTAAATTTCTCCAAAATATTGTCATCACGATTGGTTTTAATGCATAATTTTTACGCGCGAAGCATTCACCTTGCAGTCGCCAAGCTTCCATAAATTTCACCCCATCGTGGACACCTAATCTTATGAAAGTGTTACTAGACCTGTGTGCATAGGGACACTTCAACATCGACCAAATAATTTTATCACGAGGAGAAAAATTGGTTGGGATTGGACAAACTCTCGAAACCACAAGACCCGACTCCACATGGGCCATATGAACTTAGGACTTAGGAATTAGCAGATGTTAGGTTCAAACATTTACCCACTTCCGCCTTGATAAACAACCTTCTGGATAGAAAAACCTTCTGTTGATAAAATAACACGAATGTTATTAACCAAGGAAAATAGTTTAACCTCTCCCATAACATAATTTTTGAGGTCCGTGGTCACCATACATGAATCGTCTAAAACCATTGTTGGAGGGCTCAGCACGGGTGTTGGCAAGATACCTTTTACAGCCGAAACAAACGAGGGGGCAATCTTACCAGGTCTTGTTGGAGGGGGAGGTTGAGACTGCTGAAAAGGAGTACGTTCAAAAACCGAACGACATTTGCATGGATGTGCTTTCTATTTATACTTACACCAATCCATAAAGTGCATAAATTGCCGACAAGTCTTTCAACATTAGTAACCTTGATGAATCGAACAAAAGCAAAACGTTTACCAACCTTTGAACGACGGTTGGGAATATAGCCTTGTTCCGATGATTCCAAACCATCCACCATGTAATGTAGAAAATACCTTCCGGGATAGCTTTACGTTTTGAATTTCACCTCAGGAAGAAAGCCATACAGCCATTTTCATTAACCAAATCAAAACTACATAAGGTTCAATCCCACCTAATTGAGATTTCCTATCATAAATTCCTCACCTCAGGACACCGAAAGAAATGTGCGACGATGAATCAACCTCCTTACTTACAAAACAAGAGCAACATAATAGAATGAATCTCGAGTGCCTGTACGAGCTATATTCAAAAGAGTTGGTAAGTAATCGGACCGAACTTTCCACGCCATGATATTGATTTTGATAGGAACAGTACGAATACATCTATTATACATTAGTTGTTGATATAAATTGAATTTTTAAACAAAAAACATACCTTTGATATGATCAGATAGACCAGTTGAGTAAAGAGACTAAAGAAGAGGATTATGATTAAAGTTTTGATTTCTTTAAGATGATTATGATTAAATTTTTGATAATTATACATAATCTACATAATCTAAACATAATTATACATTGTATCTTTAGTTATGCCTTTTCGCTATTTTACCACCTAGCATGATCAATTATTAAAAAGAAATATAGACCCCCCCCCCCCCCCCCCCCCCCCCCCCCCCCCCCCCCCCCCACTTAATCCAATCAAACTCACACTCTTAAAAAACATGTAACATATCAAAGAAACGGCTACTTTCATAAAATATACATTAAAGTTGAAACAAACATAGTTGTTCATGTTTTAATAAAGTAAACCTTTTCATCAACATATTATTTACTCTTACTCTAATAAACTGAACACCCCTTTGCAATACATAAATTGTTTCATCGACATCTTCAAGTCACAGTAACTAACAATAAAAAGCTTTAATCCATAAAAAAACTCACAAACCAAAGCACACAAAAAACTTTTGATCTAGCTTAAATCAAAGCATTGGTCATGTGATTAAGGTCTTGGGTTTCTCATTGTGCAGGTTGAGGACACAACAAACACAAACCCACAACTTAATTACACAAAAAAAAAGTTCAAATCAATCATAATTTAATAAGATGATGAAAACTATACCTTGAATTAATTACCTTTGATTAAACATATTCATCGATGTTAAGTTATGATTATTTAGTTGGATCAATTCCAAAGGCCCTAAACCTAAATACCAAACATCCCCTAACTAATACTTTGGGTTATTATACAAAGAAGTTTCTATACTTTTCCAAAAAGTTCGCCTAAGTTACTAAACTTTCATTTTGTCTACTTAGGTTACTAAACTTATGAAACATGACATTTGGGGTTACTCAACTTTGCAAAAATATAGGTAAACATCATTAAACTTGTAAAAACATGACATTTATGTTACTTAACTTACCTAAAAATATGCGTCCAGGTTACTCGGATTAACATTGAAATTATGAAGGTGTATGTTTATCAAAAGTTCAGTAACCTAAGTGAACAAAATGAAAGTTGAGTAACTTAGGCGAACTTTTTGAAAAAGTATAGTAACTTCTTTGTCTATTAACCCCTAATACTTTAAAGTTTAAAGTTTGGTTTTGAGTTTTGATCCTTATATTAATTGTAGATTTACTCTACTTTTTTAAAGTTTTTGTTTTTATACATGTGACACATATAATTTTGTACTCACTTTTTGTACATGTGATTACAAAAACATTTTTTTCAAAATTGTTAGACAAATTAAGAAATAATTAGCCCTTTCAAAAAAAAGAAATAACTAGCTTTTATTATTTATCTACATAAATAGCGTAGTTTAATTAGAAAAAATTTACTTAACAAGGGAAGTTCCAAAATACTAAATAAAAGAAGTTCCAAAATCTAATGTCAAAAAGCGTTTTACTTTATCATATAAAAGATATAGTAAACAACCTATGTAATTTTTTACTTGTATAATCTCAAGTGTATATAACTGAACCAAACCATTGCAATGTTCAGCAACGATGCAAACAAAACAAAAGAGGTCTCAAAACATAAGTCACCAACAAAATCAACCTCTATCAACTCACGTTTACATATAACACTCCCATGTGATAAAGGAGAACTTTGTAATTATAGTAACCGCGTAACCGATACCAGAATATTACACCAACACCTTGACTTTGAATATATGACTTTTTGTAACTGTTTATGACTATAATGACTCGAGAAACCTTCCTCGTTACCAAAAGAGGTTCCCATATTCTCCTATTTCCAGCATACAAGCAGATCATTTCGTCGCGTATTCCACTCAAAAACGCAAAAAGATTTATCCTAGACACAACTACACCAATAGTCTACCTAATCACTAGGAAATCCCATAAGCCATAACAAAATATCTTACAACCACAATTACAAAACATATTATGTAGTTATCTAATAATATTATTTGCTAGATTATCTGGTTACCTAATGAAAGACTTGTAAGCTTAAGCACATAGGAAACTCGCAGAGGTTGGGAAAGATTCAGAAATAATTCCAAAGTTTGTCTTCTTAGCAGCAAATTATCGCAGACCCATGAGAGTACATCGCCAATTGGAATGCCTGAGCTTCGTTAGCTCGTCAACACACGTCTTTAATTGTCAGATTTTGACTTTCTTGCGATTGTTGTCATTTGTCATAGCATTGGCAACGATATTTGCCATAGTTCCAAAGTTAGCATTAAATTCTTGAACAAACATATGAAAAGAATGATTAATTCCTCCTAGTTGTGACTCCATGTTTCATGTCTTCCTTTTTTTGGCACCCTTGTTTCTATTAGATGTTGCATTTTGCTTTTTAGCCATATTTGTTTCATTGGTAAAGTTTGAGGTTCTTTGGGACATATATTGCACATCAATTTCTTCATCATCGCTTAAAGAGAGGATTTGTGAAATCCACAAACGTTATCTCCTCCACTTTCACCATTTTCCCCATTCTCCAAGTGTATGACATAAATTGTTGTAATGTTTTGATATTGCTGTAATGTTTTGATACAAAACATATTAATTTTCAGCTTCCTAAAGAAGTGAGATATGTGATGAATTAAAATCGATATCCGACTCTATTTGAATTTGGGTTCGGGCGGGTCAACTCGAGTTACTTGGGTTGACCTAAATAACCCGAATAAAATTGACTAACTTATATTTCAATTAAAACCAACCCGTTCCCAGCTCTAAAGGCTCTCTGATGATAGATCTACGAAAATATACATATTACTACTATAATCATTTGAGATGTCAAACACTGTTCATCTTAAAGCACTGTAGCTATAGTGCTAGCCACAGTGCGTGATGTTGGGCTCTCACTTTGACCCAGTTTTTTGGGCCTCAACTTTGGATCGACCCCCTTTTTTTCCTTTTAAAAAAAACTTATGGAATCAAATTGTTATAAAAGTACCGATTTATTTAGATAAAAAAATACCCGCATAAACATTTTCGATACCTAATAACTTTAAACATGAGGCCCAACACATAAGCCCATATAAAAAAAACAAACTATTAAACATGAGACCGAAAACATAAATTCAGGAAAAAAAATAATAAAATAAAATTTTAATGCTCTACAATAACGCGCGGGCCATAAACTCATATAAGGAAAAAAAACTATTAAACATGATACTGAAAAAATAAACCCGCACTATTAAACATGAGACCAAAAAAATAAACCCGCACAAAATACAATAAGAAAAAAAGCCCCGTAGTAACGCGCGATTGTCATTTAATATAAGAAAAAAAACAAACTATCAAAAATGAGATCGAAAAAATAGACCCGAACAAAATAATAAAAAAAAATTAATGTCTCGCAACAACGCGCGAAAAATTAACGCCCGCAGCAACGCGCGGGTAGTCTTGCTTGTTATAACTAATATTAAACGGTAGAAACTGTTCACATTAACGGTACGAACCAATTAACAAAATATGTATCTCACGATTAACGATGAAATAAAAAAAGAAATTTACAAAAAACACTCAAGTTTGCTAAAAGTTACAAAAGAGACCTTCAACTTCTATTTATTTACTACTTTTTTATATAACAAACTTTATTTATCAAATATGTGAAGCATATTTATCGATTCATTCGGAAAACAAAATGTCATTGAAAAGATCGACGATTTGCGAACAAAACGAGCCAAATATTGTAATGCTTCTGACATTCGCAAGATTTTATAAAAAATGTTGAAGTTTAATATATATTTTTAAAATATTTACAAAACGCACCCTCACATTTACGCACCCTCAAGTTTGCTAAAAGTTACAAAACCGCCATTCAACTTTTACCTATTTACGACTTTTTTATATAATAAACTTTATTTATCAAATACGGAACGCATATCTATCGATTCATTCGGAAAAAAAATGTCACCGAAAAAAGCGTCGAATTGCGAACAAAACGAGCTCAATATTGCAATGCTTCTGACATGAGCATTATTTTCTTAAAAAATGTTAAAGTTTAACATATATTTTTAAAATATTTATGAAAATAGTCTTTGAGGTTATCGGTTGGTTGCAATGTGAGTCCAAACGACTGACAAATAATAATTGACGTTATCGATCCATTGCAAAAATAGTCCCGCACGCGGGTTACGAACCTCGTTTGAGTTAAGGATAAGTAAGTTTGGATTAAAAAAATGTGTCAAGTCACTTACTCATTTACAAATGACGCGCACTCGTAAAAGAAATGCTATAACCTCTCACTCATCCTCTAACTTATCATCTACCATATAATTGTCAATCATCTGCGATATCAACTTTATAAAAGGGACCACTTTCTTATCCGTCGTTAGATGAACGACATGTGACGGCAAAGGCAGAGCCAAATGGTGGCTACATGTGGCGCATGCCACATATGAATTCAGGGTGCATTTGGTTGATGTGGTTGGGGATGGAATTTGGGGATGATGATATATATTAGATGTTTGGTTTGTATAAGTGGGATTCAAAGATTGGACTAAAAGAAATAAATTTGCTAAACATTGTCATATCATATGCATTTTGTGTGCCATCTTTTAATCTCCATGAAATTTCTCTTTTCCTTTTTAAATAATAAACTTCAATCTTAAATCTTTTATCTATTTAATAACAAATTAAATTTAAATTTATCATACTTAAATAATAAACTTCATTACTTCGTATTATTTAGCAAATTTAGTTATTGTTTTAGAGCTTGCTTACTTTACCCCTGTGTTTTAATAATAACTTTGTTAGTAGTTAAAAAAAATCGTCTTATATATTTATCCCTAAACTTTAATTGTTTTGAAAGTTCGAATTATAATTTGAAAAACTTGTGTTACTTTACTCATGTAGGATTCGATCACCCTACAACCTGGTTACTAGTGCGGAATAAATCCGATCTTGAAGACGAACACACCCCAGCAGATTATGTATGACAGAAAAGAAAAGGATACACAAGAATATAACCCTCAATATTATATGTTTATTGAGTAAGAAAAAGAATGAAGTACAAAAACCCTCCCCCCTCACCTCTTTATTATAGAGATGAGGGGGAGAGAACAAACAGGTTAGAAGAAACTAATATGTGTGTATAAAGCCCTTTCCCCCTCACCTCCTTTTATAGAGATGTAGGGGGGGGGAGGATGAGCTTTGGCAGTAGAGAAATCCAATAACCTAAATATGGCTATAATTAGAGCTAAATTTACACTAAACCCCCTAACCTATTGACTAAAGTGAATACTATATCTTACAATTTCCACCTTAGTATCACTATTAGTCAATACCGATACGCAGCACCTTTGACCTGTGCTGGAACCTCAGACCGGGAACTGCCTTTTACCAAGGCACCAGTAGCAATTCCTGCTACTAAACTTAGCTCATATCCTGACTCTGCCAAAAGTCCCTTTAGCCATATTTCCTTCTTCCAAGCCCCAATAAGTGTCATATACGCCGCTTCAGTTGTTCACAAAACCATCATGTACTACATCATAGCTTCTCAGCTTCCTGCACATCCTTGTATTATAAACCCGTACCTTGTGATTTATCTACCCATGGCGTAGTCAAAATCCACAAAAACATGTACATATGTCTGTAATCCATGATCAAACTTATCCAACATGCCCACATCTGCAGATGCTTTGTCAAGTCTCGTGCAGACCATCTGATACTCCTGGCTTCCAACGGCATATATACATGACCACTTACCATTCTTTTCCACATCACAGTCCCCTGATAGACTACCTGTTGGGTTTATTGATTTGATGATTACAAAACTACATATGCTTATATGAAGATAAATGAAACAAGAAGGACTTAATATGATATGTTGGACTTTGACTAAAACATTAATGATGATTGGAAGTTACAAAATCAACATTATGATATGTTTGACTAAGGTTTTCTTGTAAACCCTAGCCTCTCTAGTATATAAAGAGAGGTAGGGTGAATAGTTTGATTATCCATCATAGTTAGATCTCTCCCAATGAGAGTCTAATAGTTAGTTTATGTAATAGTTAGTAGTTAGTTTATAGACGTGTTATAGTCGTCTATATGTATTAGTAGCCTCAAGGATCATAGGATCCATGTTACAGTTAGGTAACGTACTAATAATATTGAGGCATGAACGTTCGGTTAAAACCTTGTTTAATAACTTATTGTTCTTTAATTTCCGCTGCGTATATAAGTTATTTGTAAAACATATCCTAGATGGGCTAAACGATCTTATCACTACCCTCCAATGACAATATGGAGTGCCCCTTCAACAAAGTCTGTACCAACTTTTCATTGTGAATCCTGGACTGTGACACCCTTAGAGTATTACCACTCTAATCCCTGATGATCTTCAAACCAAGTATATTTCTCATTGCTTTAACCAGCAAACCCTTGGTAATCCAGATCTCAGCCTTGCATCCGCAAGAAAAAACCATACCATCTATATAGAGAAATAGATGTATGAACATACCTGGTGTAGACTCCTAGTAATAGCCATCGTTGTCGTCACTGCATTTCTTGCAATCGTTGCTGAGCATATACACATCTGACCGAGCATCCATATCATGTTTCAATCCAGCCTTCCACTTGGAAATCACCTCGCAAGCAACTGTATTATTGAAAGTCAATGACTCATGTGCATAAATCTTATCCACTGTAGCAACTGCAAAAGCAGCCTTATTATTGTCTTCTCTATATTGAATAGTTCTCATACTGAGTGTTGCTCCCTATCACGTGCTGGATGATAGTATATCAAATCTTGAGTTTGTACTTCCTGTGAACCAACTACATGATCGACATTCCCATGAGGTTCCACCTCAAATGTATGATCGTCCTGTGGTTCTACATCAAACTCATCTCCTTGCAACAACTGCATTGAACCCGTACCTACACCAAAACCAATGAAAGTTTTCTTATATTCCCCACTTTCATTGAAACCCGTATTCCTGTAAAGCACTACCTTTGAAGTAACGCCATCTAACCTCCAAAGCTTTATTACACACTATACATTTACGGTATCCCAAGAATATGCACTTGACCTTAACCGGTTCAAGCATCCCTTGCTTAATACTAGCAAGCCAACCAAAAAACCCTAACATATCTATAGGCGTCTTAAATCCAATCGCTGATGATGGTGACCTTCTAACTAGATATGTAGACATGGTTGTATCCTCTGCCCAAAAAACCTTAGACAGACCAGACTAAATCAGAAAACAACGTACCTTAGCCAAGAGTGTCACGTTCCTCTCCTTAACCAACCTATTCTGCTGCTATAACCCTGCAGCACCCAAATGTTTGGCGACTGTTGTGTAGACCTCTGATTTTTAAAAATCAAGAACATTACCTGTCTTGATCTTCCACCCAGTCTGATATTCCTTTTCCTGCTCCTTTACCAAGGAGTCCGTGTTTGTCTTCTCTTCAGGTTGCTTGTCTTCTAACCATCTTTGAGCCACTGCAGTATCATCGTTACTAACCTAAAAAACCTCAGCTTCACGATCCCCTTGAGCTCCCTGCAGTTCCACCTTAAACCAAACAAATTTTTCATTATGTACTCCATGGACTCCTGTTTCAACACCAGTACCAAGTTGTTTGAACTCAACTTGTTTTGAACCTCCATGCTTTTGTACAATATTCCCATCGAGCTTTTCGATGTTTAACCTATTATTCATACTAGCCATTCTTTAAACCCTTTTCTAACCGTTTAATCTTTTGTGAATTTACCTACACAAAACACGATCTAGCAAAGTAACCTGTTTGTAAAAAAATCCTTGCTTTATCGATATAACCCTAAGAATAAACCTTTATAGATATCGATCAAACCAAGACAACCTTCAAAAAACAAAACCCCTTCTTAATCAAATATCGATTAAACCTTGAAAATAAGACCATCCAATCAAATCGACAACCCTTGATTCAAGAAAGTACCCGACGCTTTTTGAAGTAACACTTGTCGTACTTTTATTTTTGCAAAACAATTTCTTGTAACCGAAGAAACCTTGCAACCTCGACAAGTTTTGGACTTATTCTCCGACCCTTTGTTTATTCTGATAAACCTAGTTTGTGTGATATAAATCCTCAAATAGAATCACACAAAATACTACCTTCAAAAAACAAATCCATTTCTTACTCAATTATCGACTCGAACCTTGGGCATTAAAACCGTCAAAACAAATCGACAACCCTCTGATTCAGAAAGTAACTTACACTTTTGAAGTAATCCTTGTAGTATTTTATTTTTGCAAAACAATTGCTTGTTACCTACAGAAACCTTGCAACCTCGACAAGTCTTGGTATTGTATTCTGGACCCTTAGTTTATTCTTGATAACTTGTGATTATAAACCTCACAACATACGAATCAAACAAGTACCTTGGGCGAAAAACCCTTAAGTCTTTTCACCTATGTACGGAAATGAACAATCGAAGAATCTCCAAGAACTTTACTTGTCGATACCCTACTGTTCCTTGACGTATAAAACGATCAACACTAGAATTTTTGTAATGTCGAGAAACCTGTAGCCAAAACAGAAATAGACCTCTGTTCTCTAGAAAAACTGAACAACAAAGACCTCTTCTTGATCGATCCTAGTTAACCAGAGAACCCGCGAACCTGAGCTCTGATACCACTTGTAGGATTCGATCACCCTACAACCTAGTTACTAGTGCGGAATAAATCCGATCTTGAAGACGAACACACCCCATCAGATTATGTATGACAGAAAAGAAAAAGATGCACAAGAATATAACCCTCAATATTATATGTTTATTGAGTAAGGAAAATAATGAAGTACAAAACCCTCCCCCCTCACCTCTTTATTGTAGAGATGAGGGGGAGAGAACAAACAGGTTGGAAGAATTAATATGTGTGTGTAAAACCCTTCCCCCCCTCACCTCCTTTTATAGAGATGAGGGGGAGGATGGGCTTGGGCCGTAGAGAAACCCAATAACCTTAATATGGCTATAATTAGAGCTAAATTTACACTAAACCCCCTAATCTATTGACTAAAGTGAATACTATATCTAACAACTCATATGAAGCTCAATATTATAATTGAGCAGGAAAATGTGTCGGGTTGGGTCAGTTTGGGTCATGGGTCAAATGAGTCATGGGTCAAATGGGTCATGGGTCAAACAGTTTGGGTCGGGTCGACCCACTAAATTATGGTGTTTTCATACATTTTTGAACGTATTATACGTTTTCGTCAGCTTTTTTACGTTTCGTTGGTTTTTTCCCTTTTTATTTACGTTTTCGTTCGATTTCTTACGTTTTCGCTCGTTTTTTTTACGTTTTCGTCTGTTTTTTAAGTTTTTGTCCAATTTCATACATTTTCGTCTGATTTCTTACGTTTTCGTCTGTTTTTTATGTTTTCGTCAGATTCCTTTCGTTTTTATCTGTCTTTTTACGTTTTCATCCGTTATTCTACGTTTTTGTCAGATTTCTTACGTTTTCGTTTGTTTTTTTACGTTTCGTCCGATTTCATACGTTTTCGTCTGATTTCTTACTTTTTTGTCTGTTTTTTACGTTTTCGTTCGTTTTTGTCAGATTTCATACATTTTTATCCGTTTTTTATGTTTTCGTCTGATTTTCTTGCTTTTTCTTTCGTTTTTTACGTTTCCGTTCGGTTTCTTACGTTTTCGTCTCTATGTTTACGTTTTCGTTCGATTTCTTGCGTTTTTGTTCGTTTTTTACGTTTTCGTCTGTTTTTTACATCTTTGTCCGATTTCTTACGTTTTCAATCGTTTTCTTACGTTTTTAATTGTTTTCTTACGTTTTCGTCTGTTTTTTACGTTTTCGTCTGTTTTTTACGTCTTTATCCGGAGTCAACTAGGGTTCGGTCAATTCGGGTTCGGGATAAACCCGAATATGGGTAAAATGTAAAAAATGTTTTTTTTCTCTTTTAAATAGAAAATATATAAAATTTATAGTAAAAAAATAAAAATAAAATATTATTCGAGTCAATCAGGTTGACCAAAACACGAGTTAGCCAAAAAATTTCAACCCGATACCCGACTCTATTTAGTATTCGGGTTACTTGGGTTCACCCGGATAAAATTTTGGAATTGACAAACCCGACCTGGATATGCTTATTCGGGTTCGGATTGGCCTTTTAGACACCCCTACTAGTGAACACTTTCATTTAGGGGTGAGCATCGGGTTGGAACCGACCGACAAAAACCAAAACCGAATAAGAAAAATTTGCCAACCGAATAACACTATAAACCGAAACCGAACCGAATAAGGTCGGTTTGGTTCCGTTTGGTTTAGGTAGTTCAAACCGACTAAGTG
>BQNB010111669.1:0-11637 GCA_026074375.1 Tanacetum coccineum | reverse complement strand
TGTTTTTGATGATTATGGTTGCGGGTTTGAGAACGAGTGCGGATGCACAAAGTAGAAAAATAAAATTTAAACTAATTTTTTTATTTTTTTATTTTATAAGCTAAAAAACTATATTAAGCTACTCTAAAAGCTACTACTAGATACGTGTGTGTGTGAGAATGTGAGGCTATTTATAGCCTTCTTCTGAAGCTTCTAGGTCCAAATTCAGTTACACGCTCCCAATCATCTTAGCCTTCAATCATTGGATCATAAATTTGGGCCGTTGGATTAGATTGAAGGGCACACGGATTGCCAGCGTGGCAATCCGTGATTGTGACACCTTGTGTTTCTTTTCCATATGATTTAGTGTAAAAACCCCTTCCTTGGTGTGTTTCCTCTTTAATCCGTGATCCTCTTCTTGTGGGATTGACCAATAGGATGCGTTTGGTGATGTATTACTTAGCCACGTAGGATCTTATCACTTGAATTATATTGCCACGCCTTCAATTTAACTTTCCCCTTTGATTTGACCTTGTGGTTAATCGTAGAAGATGATGAACAGTAAAAAAATGATTTTTCCCGCTCGTTTTTCTTATAAGGGGTGCGTTTTGATTCTATTTGACCCGGCCTAATTGTTTTGACTTTGGGCTTATAAAAATGAATTGGGCCAGGGTGTGTTTGTTTTGGGCTCATAAAAGGGTGACAGGTTTTTGGTTTGGTTTTATAAGAAATATAACGGGCGTTATTTCTTATAATAAAGAGATAACGGCCATTAAGGCATCAAGGGTTATTTTGAATTTTTGGTTTAAGTTGGAGGGCTTTTGTGGAAATTTGAGGGTTTTGGCTTTTTGTAAGTTGACCAAGGGTTGACCAAGGCTTGACTGAGGGTTGACCACTGTTGACTTTTTGACCTTTTTGTAGAAAACTTCCGGCTCTTTGTGTGCTCTTCCGTTCTCGTGTCCGTGTTTGTCCGGTTTTGACCGTTTTCTTGTGATTTTTGCAATATCCGTACCTACACAATCACAAAGACAAAACAAGCAATATTCAAGCATTTAAAGCACAATTTTGTCATTTTAGGGCCTATTTTGATATAAAACGGGTATGTGTTTTCACACATATCAATCACTTATTTAAATAAATTATGGCCTTATTATTATAAAGGTGACCGGTTTAAACCATAATTAGTTTGAAATCCTTTCCTAAAGAGACGATATGCTGAGAGAAAGGTCCACATTATGGTTCTAATTTCGCATCATTTAGGGGTTATCCTTTTTATTTCATCTGAAACAACTCAACTACGAGTCCAGAGACAGGGGCTTTATTTAGATAACCTCGGAGTCGAAATTTGGCCTTATTATTATTATTAGCACATCAATATTAGCCCTCGATCCTTTAAACGACTGCAACATCGGGAGCGAACCGTCAGGAAACAGTAGTCTTATTTCGACCTCGATAATTTCCTTGACCTTTTTGAAGGCTGAGTCAACGGGAGCGAACCGTCAGGAAGCAGCAAACTTTTATCAGTCTCGTATTATTATTATTATTACTTCCACCCTTTAAACAACTAAGACATCGGGAGCAAACCGTCAGGAATCGATAGCCTATTTCCCCACAACACTAACAAAACCTTGATGTGTACCTTACTTTCATCATAAGGAATCTCTAAGAAGGGATCAAAACTAAGAATCGCAAAAACCAAATCAACTTTATTTATTGAAAATTATTTTATTTTGTTTATTTAGCTGGTGAGAGCAAAAAACCACAATTAACCTTTATGAGCTCTAAAGAGATCTAACTACTTCACGCTTAGCATCTAACTTATATTCAAATCTATCATTTTTTGTTCTTTGAAAAAAAATTTAAGTCTTGCAAACGCTTAGTCTCGAAAGTTAAGGGGAAAGCTAAAGTGCAAAACTCGGTCAAGTCAAAATCTCCCTAGTTCTAGCCTACGGGCCTTATTTCTACACATTTTTATATTATTATATTTTTATATATTTTTTCATAATCAAATTTTTTTTCCTTAATAAAATAAAGCAAAATTTTAGTTAAAACGGGGTTGCGAGGGACATAGCAAAGCACAGGTATGATCAATTTTGATAGAAATCCCCCCCCCCTACACTTAGAACTGAACATTGGCCTCAATGTTCAAAAATGTCGGGTGCCACCCCCACACTTAAGGACGAAAAAGGCAAATGCTTAAAATTCCAAGTGTGAAAGGGGAAACAAAATCAGATATATATATATATATATATATATATATATATATATATATCCAAGTGTAAAAGGGGAAACACAATAAATATATATGATCAGGATTGAGGATTCCAAAATAATCAGAAGATCGAAGACCGGGTGATTGGAGGATTGAAAACAAGTACGGGTCTTCACGATCTTAAGGAATCCTGCAAGCAAAAATGGTATCACAAACCATAGAAAGAAGCACACTCTCATACTAGGGCTATATAATCACACACTTATTTATTAAGAAAATAGAAAGAAGAACAAACACGGGTTGCCTCCCGAGAAGCGCTTGTTTATTAACGAGTCGCTAGCCTGACTCGCCCCCAAATTTAGTTGTCTGTGGGGGACAAATAAAGATCCGAGACATACATAGCAGGGATGTCCCCTCCATAGTAGTGTTTGATCTGGTGCCCGTTTACCTTGAAGTTGGGACTGTCGGGTTGGGATAACTCAATGGTGCCATATGGAAATACTTTAGAAACCGTAAACGGGCCGAACTAGCGGGATTTTAATTTGCCCGAGAAAATCTTTAATTTAGAATTAAAAAGAAGAACACGATCACCGACATGGAATTCTCGGTTTTTGATCTTTGCATCGTGTATCTTCTTTTTCTTTTCCTTGTAGATCAAAGAGTTCTCATAGGCTTGATCTCGAAGTTCATTTAATTCATTCATTTGAACTTTTCGGTGATCACCCGCAGTCTTTAAATCAAAATTAGCCCATTTTAAGGCCCAATAGGCTTTATGCTCAAGCTCAATGGGTAGATGACAGGATTTTCTGTATACGAGCTTATAAGGAGTACAACCGATAGGTGTCTTGAAAGCGGTACGAAAAGCCCATAAGGCGTCATCTAATTTATCGGCCCATTTTGCTCGATGCTCGCATAATGTCCTTTCTAATATCCTTTTTAAACCCCGATTTGAAACCTCCACCTGGCCACTTGTTTGTGGATAATACGAGGTAGAAAGTCGATGTGTCACATCATACTTTGCTAACACTTTTGCAAACTGATCGTTGCAAAAATGTGTATCTCGTTCACTGATAATGGCCCGTGGAGTTCCAAATCTGGAAAATAAATGCTTCAGAAATTTAACAACCACTCGGGCGTAATTTGTGGGGAGCACCTTAACTTCAACCCATATAGTCAACAGCCACGAGTATATATCGGTTCCCCCATGAAGACAAGAACGGGCCCATAAAGTCGATGCCCCAAACGTCAAAGATCTTAACATTTTGAATAGGATTCTAAGGCATTTCAACCTTTTGTGAGATTTTTCCTTGACGTTGACATGCGTCACAATGTGTGACCATGTCTTGGGCATCGCGATATATGGAAGGCCAGTAGAAACCAATGTCAAAAACTTTCTTAGCGGTCTAGTTCGGGCCATGATGTACCCCAGTGGGACCATGGTGGCAGGCTTCAAGAATAACATAAGCCTCCTTCCCGTCCATACACCGTTAGATAATCTGATCGGCACAAATCCTAAAGAGATAGGGGTCATCTTAGAAATAATGTCGAACATCCTTAAGGAATTTATTTTTCTGCTAGGATGACATCCCTCTAACAAGCACGTTACCCACTAGGTAGTTTGCAATATCGGCAAACCATGAGGGTTCATTGTCAGGATTAAGAGAAATCATTTTTAGGGACTCGTGTGGAAAATTGTCATTCATTTCCATACCAACGAGATCCCCTTGATGAGGATTTTCTAATCTGCTAAAATGATCAGCCGCTAGATTCTCCGCTCCTTTTTTATCTTGAATTTCTATATCAAATTCTTGGAGCAAGAGAATCCGATAGGATATTAGAAATCATAACACAATCGAATGACTAGAGGATTAGCCAAGTTCTAGAGAGAGAAAGTGAGAGAGAGCTTTCTAGAGTGAGAAAATGAACTTGTATAAATGAAATGACTAACCCACCTCTTCCATGGCATGGAAGAGGCTTTTATACTTACAATTGTAACCGGCCTAGGGCCTTGGTAAAGGGCTAACATGTTGGGTTTACTACCCGACCCATTACCGAACATTATACATTAACTACTTAACAATAAACGGTAAAATACACGGGGTGACCGAGTCTTTTTCTAATATCTAACAATCTTCCCCTAAGGGAGGTCACCCCAGAAAATACTAAATTAAGCTCAGCTATCTTGTGTTCAGCTCGTAGTCTTTGATTCTTCATACATTGATTACTTCGTACATACTGTAGTAGTCTTTGAGCGTAGTTCCTTTGACTTGTGTGATCTTTGAGCATTCTTTGAGATCATCAGCCACAGTAAATCTCCAAATCATCCTTGTGGTATTATTGACTCCATGTGATGTTGTGACCTTCGGACCGGCATGCTCACACTTTTGAATTATATGTTCATTGAAATATTGTTTCATTGATAATTCTTAATATTAATGATTAGATTCTGCATAATCAAAAATACATTCAAACAAAGTTTCTACTATAGTTGTGTTAGATGTTAGATTTATCTAATATAATTAAACCTTAAACAAGCTTAAGGAATTTGATCTATTGAAGTGGGATCAACAAGTGGTATCAGAGCTTGTTAAGAAGCTTTGAAAGAGAAGAACCTGTTTTTATACACAAGATCTTTTTTTAAAGATATGGATCAAGATTCTGCTTACATGGTGGCTACATCCAAAGTTTCCATGATCAAACCGGGTGAGTTTTGAGTTATGGAGAATGAGGATTGAACAATACATCTAGATGATATACTATGCACTGTGGAAAAGTCATAAAGACTGGTGTGCTACCTTTTGCAAAAACACAGTTGAGGAAGGTGTTACAAACATTGTTTGCCTATTCATCTATCTAAAGGAAAAGGGCTTAGAGAAGATTAGAGGTTAAAGCTAGAAGTACTTTAATGATGGGCATTCCCAATGAACACCAGTTAAAGTTTAACTCTATAAAGAATGCTAAGAAGTTGTTGGAAGTTGTTGAAAAGAGATTTGATGGAAATGCAGCTATAAGAAAGACTCAAAGGAATGTCTTAAAGCAACGATTATTTAAAATTCATGCTCCAAGCTCAGAGATGCTTGATCAAACTTTTGATAGGCTTCAAAATCTTGTGAGTCAGTTAGAGCTTTTAGATGAAAAGCTTTCACAAGAAGATGTTAATCAAAAGTTATTAAGAAGTTTGTCACCTGAGTGGAACACACATGCTGTTGTGTGGAGGAATAAAGTTGATTTGGATACATAGGATGGATTGATCTATTACAACAAACCACAGGTGTTATGAAACAGAAGTTAAAGGGATGTCTAGCTCAAGTTCAAGCACACAGAACATGGCTTTTGTGTCCTCTTCAAATAACAACACTAGCAGCACTAATGAAGCAGTTAATACTGCTCATGAAGTTTCTACTGCTAGCACTCAAGTTAATGCTGCTAACTTTACAAATATTGATAACTTGAGTGATGTTGTTATTTGTGCATTCTTTGCTAGTCAACCAAATAGTCCTCAACTTGTACATGAGGACTTGCAACAAATCCATCTAGATGACATGGAAGAGATGGATTTAAGATGGCAAATGGCCATGTTGACTATGAGGGCAAGAAGGTTTTTGAAGAATACAGGAAGGAAGCTTACTGTTAATGGCAATGAGACTATTGGTTTTGATAAGTCCAAAGTAGAGTGCTACAACTGCCACAAGAGGGGACATTTTGCTAGGGAGTGTAGAGCTCCAAGAAATCAAGACAACAAGAACAAGGAAAGCTCAAGAAGGAGTGTGCCTGTGGAAACATCTACTTCCACAACTTTGGTGTCATGTGATGGTCTTGGTGGATATGACTGGAGTGATCAGGCAGAAATAAGGGCCTAATTATGCCACTTATGGATTTTCTCATCTTCAAGTTCTGACTCAGAGGTATCCAATGATTCTATTTGTTCAAAATCTTGTTTGAAAACTATTGAATCTCTTAAATCTTAAAATGATCAAGTATTAAAAGATTTAAAGAAATTTGAGTTAATGGTTTAGAGTTTATGATAGAAAACTTGAAGTTTATAAAGCAAATGAGTCTATTTATTTACAAGATATTGAAGGCTTAAAATTTAAAATTCACATAGGAGAAATAAAATATAACACTTTTTATTGTGAGCTTAGGAAAAACAGCTTACCATATTTCTAAAATGAAAAAGAGGGCATTCGAACTTATATAGATTAATTTGAACATGCATCTTAAAAGTTTAAATACAACCTCATTGAGTGTTTGATAGTTGACAATTACAAGAAATGTTTAGGCTATAAAAATTATAATGCAGTTCCACCTCCTTACACAGGAAATTTCATGCCTCCAACACTTGACTTGTCTTTTATTGGTTTAGATGAGTTTGTTAATAAGCTTGTAGTTGAAGAATTATAAAGTTATGTCTAGTGAAGAAGAGCCTAAGGTAGTTAGGAACAATGATGATGCCCCATGTATTGAAGAATGGGTGTCAGATGATGAGGAAGAGGATGTGTCTCAGCCTAAATTTGAAAAAGAAAACAGTTTGGCCTAAGTTTTGTTACAGAAAGAGTTTGTCAATCTAAACAAACAAGAAAAAAACTGTGAAAACTGTTAAACAAGTTGAGCAAACATAGGCAAAACACTCACAGTCCAAGAGGCAATCAAAGAAATTGGAACAATATGATGTCTCAAAAACTAAGAAGCAATTGTGAGAAGTTTAATTAAGGGCTATGTTTTGTGTGTAGAAGCTTTGATTATTTGCAAGCTGATTGCAATTACCATCAAAAACAGTTTCAAAATCAAAGGATGGTAAAACCTGTTTGGAACAATTCTCAAAGGGTGAATCATCAAAACTTTGCCAAAAAGACTCACCTATGTGCTAAAAAGAACTTGGTTCCAAGAGCAGTACTAATGAAGTCTGGTTTAGTATCAATTAATAATGTTAGATAAAATATTTCAAAAACAGCAGTATTGGTTAATACTGCTAGATAAGTTAATGTTGCTCACTCAAAAACAACAATGAATGCTGCTAGACCAATGTCATATCTTTCTAAAACATCACATTCAACTGTTAAGAGGCCCATTCATAAGAACACAACATTTAAAAACAGTAATATTAACCAAAAGGTTAATACTGTTAGGAGTAAAAAATTTAATATTGCTAGGCCAAAAGCAGTAGTTAATGCTGTTAAGGGAAATAATTTTAATGTTGTTAAGGCCTTAGCTTGTTGGGTTTAGAAACTAAAGAATAAAGTTTTAGACCATGTTTCTAAACACAAGAGTGCGTCAATCACCATAAAAAGTTTGATTATATTGATGCACAAGGCAGATCCAAATCAGTGATGGCTTGGGTCTCCAAAAGAAACTGATTTTCTTACCTAATGTGCAGGGCAATCCACAAATAGATTTACAGGATTAAGGAGTGATTGATAGTGGATGCTCAAGGCACATGACAGGGAACATGTCCTATCTTACAGACTATGAAGAGATAGATGGAGGATATGTTGCTTTTAGAGGGAACCCCAAAGGAGGGAAAATCACAGGAAAAGGTACCATTAAAACTGGTAATCTAGATTTTGAAAATGTGTATTTTGTGAGAGAGTTAAAGTTTAATCTCTTTAGTGTCTCACAAATGTGTGATAAAAAGAATAGTGTTCTTTTTAATGACACTGAATGTATTGTTTTATCTCCAAACTTTAAGTTAATTGATGAAAGTCAAGTTTTACTTAGAGTTCCTAGAAAGAACAATATGTATAGTGTTGATTTAAAGAACATAGTTCCTAAAGGAGGTTTAACTTGCCTTTTTGCAAAAGCCACATCTGATGAATCTAAACTTTGGCATAGAAGGCTAGGTCACTTAAATTTTAAAACCATGAATAAATTGGTTAAGGGAAATCTTGTAAGAGGTTTACCTTCCAAACTTTTTGAAAATGATCAAACCTGTGTTGCTTGTCAAAAGGGAAAGCAGCACAGAGCCTCTTGTAAGTCCAAAACAGAGAACTCAATCAGTCTTCCTTTACATTTGTTGCATATGGACTTGTTTGGTCCAACATTTGTAAAAAGCCTTATGAAGAAAATGTATTGCCTAGTTGTCACAGATGATTACAATAGGTTTACATGGGTTTTCTTTCTAGCTACTAAGGATGAGACTAGTGGCATTCTTAAGTCCTTTATAACTGGGATAGAAAATCTAGTAGATCACAAGGTTAAGGTGATTAGATGTGATAATGGGACTGAGTTCAAAAACATTGGGATTACAAGTAAAGCAGAAGAAGGATGGCATATTTATTAGTCAAGATAAATATGTTGAAGAAATTTTAAAGAAATTTGGGTTTACAAAAGTCAAGACTGCAAGCATACCAATGGAAACTCAAAAGCCTCTACTCAAAGATGAAGATGGTAAAGAAGTGGATGTTCATATGTATAGGTTGTTGATCCCAATCCTTGATCGATTCCTTAGGTTGTCTAAGGTTAAATTACCTTGGATAAATTCAAAATAACTTGTAGAAACTTTGTATGTATACTAAAGTGTATGCGGAATCTACACTTTATACCTAGGAAGTTTTTTGAATAAATCAGTAATCGTGATTAAACAAAGATATAACAAATGATCAATATCTATTTAGATCAATAATACGAGTACTCTTCAATAGTACTAGGGTTTACAACCTTGAAGCTTTTCTAAATTGACTTGACAACTTGTATGCAAAACGTATATCTCAACTAATGCCTTAGGACCTCCTATTATAGATTAAGGAGTCCTAGTCGGCTTACAATACATTCCTAAGATATCATAATCATTTTTCTTATCATAAACGTAATCTCTTATATACAAATAAAATTATGTATATCTTGTACTAAAATATACTTAATACTATCTTTACAGTATTCTTGTTCTCCAACAATCTTTATCTCTTTAAACGTCTTATCCTACTTGACGTTGTAAGTCTTCTAGCAGTTGTTTAATCCCAGCAACATATCTTTGTGTACCAGCAGTACTGATAAACATAAGCCAGTAGTAACATTAGTACTATGTTGTACTTTTATATACTCACTGTAGTAAACATGTATGCAGTTCTTATCATTACTACTAGCAACACTAATACTTAGCTTATATTTCAATTTCAACTTTGAGCCAGTCTTACTTTAACTAACCTGCAGTACTTATATACTAACAATACTAATATTATACTAAAAGTTGTAACTATGCAGTGAGTATATTTATTCACTAACAAGTACTAACTACTTAGCATAATTTCCATTATGTACCTGAGCAGTAGTAACTCTAAGAATCCTTGAAGTCTTTTAAGTCCCAACAATCCTCCCCTAAACTTGATGTTCATCTTCTGAATCTTCAAGTTTCTGTTGTTTATGTTTCATACTAGTAGGAAGATTGCTATTCATCCTTTTTTTGGACCCTATTGCTGTTTTTCCTTAGCTTGAGTTAGTTGATAGCACATCTCATTCCTATAATCAATTTGAAGTTTCTTGTTTAACATATTTGTGATTGTTATTGGTGTGAAGGGATATCTCTTTTCAACTAACATTAAGATGTACACTTTTGCTTAACCTTACAAAGTATACTCCACATGAATCATACAACTTCTAAATAGTCACTGTATATCCTTGTAGATTTCTCTATACATCACTCTTTATGTTTGGTTCAAACATGACTTTTAAATTACCCCACAACACTCTTTCATGTTCATCTTCAGGCCTAGTATCACCATGCTTTGTTTTGACCAACTTCCAAAGAGTCTCCAAGTCTTCTCTGTCAATATCCTAAAGCATCCTAATCATTGAAGAATATCTCTTGGAACTTCCATCTGCTCTTATCAATTGATAATGTACCATTATTCCTTCTTTAAGAAGCTTGTATTCAACAATCACTAGTGGTTTGGTAGCAAGTGGTATAGCATCAATTGCTATATTACCATCTTTGACTATTACCCGATGCTTTTTAGCTCAACTTCATCATCTACTTCAACTTCTTCATGCTCATCAATCTCTTTATCATCTTCCATTCTTTGTCTCTTTAAAGATGTTGCTCTTTCCCTGCTCTTTTCTTACCAAGTATCTTCTTTCTGCCGCCTTTAGCTTTCTCCTCACTAATTAAATTTAGAATAATTGGTATCGTGTCGATACGCGTTGTTCTTGTTTAGCCAAATAAATTTGAAAGAGATAAAAAAATTATAAATGAAAATTATGTAGTAATAATTATTATTCATTATTAAAATAACTCTTGAAAAATTATTAGTTACGCGGTAATTGTTTTTATATGACGATAAAACGTCAAACGGTCAAAAGTCAAGTTAAAACCAAAAAGTCAAAGGGTAAAATAGTTATTTAAACTTCTGAAAATTGACGGTTGTCACATCTAAGCATTGCAAAGTGTTTCTTTCTTTTGTTTATAAGCTCTACAAACAGTCTTGATCTTTCTTCAATAGTTATCTCTCCTTGTTCTTCTATTTGTAGCCTCTGAGCTAACTCAAAATCTGCCTCCATCATAGCTTGTGTATTATCTCATGACTCAATCAAAGCTATGTTGGCTTCTTCTTCTTGTTTCCTTGCAAGCTTTTCTTCTTCTACAATTTCAGCCTCCAACTGAGCTTGAAGATTTCTTGCCAAATCTTCATCAAGAGCAACTTGATCTTTTCTTTCAGAGGAACTTCAGGCTCAATCATAATTCTTTTGCCTTTTTCTTTAATCATTGAAGGTTGTGCTTCTTATGGAGTTTTGAATTCACTTAGCTCCTGTACTACAACCCCTCTAGCCTTGGGTCTTGTAGTTGTTGTTGTTGTAGTAGCAGCAGTATTAACAACTTTAGGTTTAGCTGCTTTGATTTGAATAAGTGTCTGAGCCAAAGTGTATTTCTTCAATAGTTGTAGGAGCAGCACTATCTTCAACACTAGTATCTACTTCTCTTTCCTTTGCACTCTGCTCTTGTTTCTTATATCAAACATTTCTGCATTGGGTATCATCAACTAAAGAAACATCAGCATTAATATCAATGTCTTCAATGCTCCTCCCCTATTTGGATGTATCTTCATGATCACCCAAACTCTCTTTATCTTACGAGGATTCAGCTCTTCTAGACTTACCAACTTTCCTTAGTCTTTTTAATCTTGTAGTTCTTGATTTCTTTTTTCCTTTACAACTTTTGGACCCTCTTCTTTAAATTAACAATCTCCTTTGCTTGAGCATCCTTTGCCTTTTCTAAATCAAGAACCTGTTTTTGTAAATTGGTACACAAAAGCATCATTTCAGATAGTTGCATGATATCCTCACCACTGAGAGGTAGATCATTGGAAGGTGTAGGAACATTGTCATCTTGTTGTGTCTCCTCTTGAGTAACTGCAGTGTCCTTCCTCTATTTCCTCCTGGACTATTTCTTCTGAGATCTAGAGGATGATGGTTGAGTAGTAATGGGTGTTTGTTGAGAATCAGTAGGAATTCCTGAA
>BQNB010111668.1:12764-18540 GCA_026074375.1 Tanacetum coccineum | reverse complement strand
ATGATCAACTATGAAGAACAAACTTTTATTAATAATTGAAAACTGGTTACAAACTGAGACTGAAAATTACATTAAGTAAATTTACTAAGCTATTAAAAGAAATTACATAAGCTGATTTTATAAGCTAACTAAAAGCTACTCCTAGATATTCTGCTGTGAGTGATGGATGCCTGTATTTATAGCTGTGGTGAGAAGCTTCTAGGTCCACTCAGTTAGTTACACGCTCCCATCCATCATGTCCCTTCATTCATCTTAATCATTGGATCTTCATTCATGGCCCTTGGATCGTTTTGATGAGCACACAGATTGCCAGCGTGGCATCTGTGTGTCAGACCTTGTGTGCTTCTTTTGCAAGCATTTTAGTGTAATATTTCACTTCTTAGTGTGCTTTCTTTGTATCCACGTATGATTCCCTTGTGGGTTTCCACCAATGAGAGATCTTAATGACGTATAACTCTGCCATGTTGGACTTTGGCACTTGAATTGTAAAGCCACGTAGCCAATTTGGATTTACCCCTTGATTTTAACTCAGGGTTAAATGAAGACGAAGGTGAACAGTAGTAACAAGTTTTCCCGCGCCTTTTCTTTTATAAAGGGTGCGTTTGACTTTCCTTGACCCGGGGCTTATATAAAAGGAATTGGGCTTGGGTAAGTTTGGGCTCAGGCTTGGATTTGGTGGTGTTATAAGAGATAACGAGTGTTATCTCTTATAATGTTAAGAGATAACACCGTTAGGGCTTAGGGACTTTTTATGAATTTGTTTAACTTTGAGGGACTGAATTGGGAAATTTAGGATTTTTGTCTTTTTGTGGGTTGACTTTGGTTGACCTTTGCCTTTTGTAGACCTTTGATAGCATTCTCCCAGCTTTTGCATACTCAATTCCGTTCTCGTGTCTGTGTTTGTCTGGTTTTGACCTTTTTCTTGCGATTTTTGCATTATCCATACCTACACAATCAAAAAGACAAAACAAGCAATATACAAGCATTTTAAGCACGATTTTGTCTTTTTAAGGCCTATTTTGATATAAAACGGATATGTGTTTTCACACATATCAAAATTCCCCAAACTAAGCGATTGCGTATCCTCACGCAATGTTATACGCTTTATAACCAAATACCTCAAAACTTTCCCAAACTAAACCTTTGAAAAGTAGCAAAGATTTTTGTAGAGAAGGTTAAGAAATCACAAGTTATAAAATACCCTATTTTCCCATTTTTCTAAAAAAAATTATATTAGATAAACTAAGGATATTTTGACTTTCGTTATTTCCATAACTGTTAGGGATCATAGAACAAGATGCATTTCGATCCGATAATGCCCCAAAAAGGATAAATTCTTCGTCCCCGACTTTTCACTTATCCAAACTAAGCTTAAAACGAAATCACAGCTAAATATCAGTAAAGATGCTAACACTACTCATATTTGCAACTTGTGAACTTTTCACTCCCAATCGCTGAAATTTAGTGTCACTTAGTGTATGTTATTGGCTACAAATACGTGTTGTTACTTGCTGAAATTTTGGGTAGTTTAGTGTATGTTATTGGCTGCAAACACGTGTCGTTCCTTGCTTAAATTTGGGGTCATTTATTTATCACGTGGCTTTTACTTTATAGTGAATCAAATTACTGATAAGTTGCCGATGTTATTGCTTCTGCAGGACTTTGAGTGCTCAAACCGGCAGCAAACAATCACTGCCATTACCTGAGGTATGCGCTTTTATCTATCGTTCCTCTTATAGTTAGTAAAACAGCTTCATTTTGTAACAGTCAAAGACTGGGTCGGTGGGGATGATCTATCTATACTTTAGGGCTGTGAATACATGGTTTACAGCAAAGTTTATTAAGATTTTACCAATGTCAACCCCATTTTCCACAGACCCATTTAAGAAATAGGTCAAATTTACCATCTATTCTATATAACATATCATTAAAGAAACTCATACTAATTTTTTGATAGGGAAAGAAGCCAAAAATTCATATAATTCCAGATGAGACTGATGATGAAGACTACAGTATCATTGATGTTGAATATTTTAATAAACCGATGTTTTTGCAACACACTAAAGCAATGCTAGATAAAATTGATAAAATGGTAGTGTGATTATCACCTTCCTAATTATACCAATGTTCTTGTTCTTTGGCTGTTTATAAATCTAATGTATCAAAACTGTAATTTAGGACGAAGATGTATATGAAGAACCACTAATGGACATTGATGAGGCTGATAAGAATGATCCTCTTTCTGTGGTCGAGTATATTAATGAAATTTATGCTCACTACCGTAAGCAAGAGGTAATAAAATGTGTTACTTTTGGTGTTGCGATAAAGACAGAGTATTTATATGATTTTGCTTATACTATAAAAACCAGGAAAAAGTTATTAATTTTGAACTATCAAGAATGTGTTTAAATTCTTATTTCACTGATCTAAACGGGTAAAAAGTTTCCAACTTTAATGAAGATACCATATTGGTCTTTCAGAAACTTTTTTGAACTATCCAGAAAGTGTTTAAATTCACATTTCACTGATTTAACTCGGCAAAACATTTCTATGATATTACATATCTCAAGCTGTGTGTCGCCTGGTTACATGTCTATACAAACTGATATAACGGAAAGGATGAGAGGCATCCCCATAGACTGGTTGATAGAGGTAAAATTACATGACTATTTTTATATATGTGAAACTTTTTCATACCATATGCAGTATGAGAGTGATTACTGATGTCATAACATAATGTAATCAAATAGGTTCACTACAAATTTGAGCTAATGGAAGAGACATTATACCTCACTGTCAATCTTATTGACCGGTTCCTTGAACGTCAGCCTATTGCAAGAAAGAAGCTTCAGCTGGTTGTAGTGACAACAATGCTCCTTGCATGCAAATATGAAGAAATTTATGTGCCTGTTGTCGAGGACTTTATTGTCATCTCTGACAAGGCGTATACTAGAGATGAAGTTCTGATGATGGTATAACTAAAAAAACTAGATTTGATAGATTTTCGGTTTTTCTTAATTAGATTATATACTGGTTCTGACTTGTATGTGTTTTCACTGATGTTTACAGGAAAAGGAGATGGTGAATACTCTACAATTCAATCTCTCGTACCCAACTGTGTATGTTTTTATCAAGCGATTTCTCAAAGCTGCACAATCATCACATCCCCTTCTACCTAGTAACTGTTAAATATTTGTAGTAGGATATCAGATATTAGCATCGTAGACATTTTGTTATCTTGAAGTTGTAATTCGAATTTTTGATCGATATTTTGCGAAGTTCAATTTGAATTAATCTGTTATGCGCATTTTGGATCACTGTGTAAATTATTTTATTTACGGTGTAACCTGTAATATTGTGGTAAATATGCGGGTAATATTGGTGGATAATACCTGCTGGCCATTACCGACGGGATACCGACAAATTGGCCGTCAAAGTAGCCCAGTTTTCTAGTAGTGAAAAACTGTGACAATAGTTTTTTACCAACAACTCTTATTGTTGCAATTTCAAGTATTACCAATTGACAATAGTTTGTTGGTATTTTATATTTACCAACGACTTTACCATGTTTGTGAAATTTAGCAAGAACATAGATATTAGTTGGTAATTTACCAACGATGAAAGAATGTCGTTGGTAATATTTATTTACCAACAAGCCTTTTTCCCACAACCTTGGTTCGTTGGTAAAGTCGTTGGTAACACCTTTTATCAACCAGATTTGAGTGTTTACCAACGAATATCGGCCGTTGGTGCTGACATGATTTCTAGTAGTGCTTCAATACGCATTTTTAGGGAATGAAAAGAATCTAACGCAAGAAATCTTATGAAGATCGTGGAGTGTCTTAAGGAAGCACCCGGTTTGAAAAAGTACATGGTATTAGAGTTCAAAATTGGGAGATCGAATATTTTGCTAACTGTATGAGGATTTCGTCTAAGAAGATGCGGGCCAGAGGTATCCTATAACTTGAGTAATGAGGAAGCAATGTTTTTTTTGATGAGTTTTAGGTTCTTAGTTATAGAGTAAACACGAGTCTATGGCTTGACACTACACCTTATGCTGTTAAAGTACATGCAATCTATTACATATTTAAATATTCAATTACAATTTAATCCACAAACTTTATTCACCATCACTTACTCCATAGTCATACACAAACAAAAAATTACGCACACACAAATAGAGGATACTATACACCGTCGCCGCTATACGCGTGTGATCGTCTGGTATAGTTAGACTTTTGGACCACTTCTCCATTAGGGTAATTTTATATATCATCTTATTCCAATTTCATCACACATAACATTAAGGCTTTACGATTTCATTACAATTGTTTTTTCTAGTAGAGACGCCTGCAAATGGTGTTACCATCGCCTAACGGAGCCATAGCAATTTTCACACGAGGGTCAGCTGCAAGTGCTTTATTAAAATGCAAAGCACTACTTCTCCACTCTTTCAATACGTCAGGAACCGCATCCTCTGGCTTTGCAACAGTACCATACCAGAGTGTGTTGTCATACACGATAATCCCGTTGATTTTAACTAATTTCATTACTTTCTCGTGATAGTTAATGTAGTTTAATTTGTCGGCATCAACGAAAACGAAGTCAAAGCTTCCTTCGTTATCGGGCTAGGAAAACAAAAGATTAAAAATTATAAAAATGTAACAGAAAACAAGGTGGTAAAATGGTTCAAGTGTAAAAAAGATTACATCTTCAAGAAGCTTATCAAGAGCTGGTAGAGCTTCTGATTCGATGAAATCAATCTTGTGCTCGACCCCAGCTTTTTCTATAGTCGGCCTACCAATCTCATAATATTCCCGGCTTATATCTATCGCCACAATCTATAGCAAACAAAACTTTTTAAACATTAAAAAAAAAAACTAGTTTTCTTTCAAAACTCAACCAAAATGACAAACCTTGCCCTCATCAGGAATTGTGAGAGCAGTTAGTAGCAACGAGTAACCCGTATAAACCCCAATCTCTAACGTCTTTTTAGCACCAGTGATTTCCAACAACATTTCCATCATCTGACCACTATCAGGTGAGGTACCCATGAAAGAACTGCAAATACAAATCTATAAGTTTCAAACAAACATATATATGTCAAAATACATGAAACTGACCATTCATGTGTAGCGGTAAGGGCTCTGATCTCCTTCAATAGTTCGTGTTCACGAGGATACACACTAGTCTCCAGGATGTACTGTATGCAAAATAACACAACGAAAAAGTTTATATATAATTTCTAAAACAAAACTTGTGTAAGCAATGAAACTAACCTTGTATAGCTCTTCAGTTTGAAGCAGACCATTATGTGCCATTGTTGTTGGTGAGTTGATTTGTAAAGAAGAGACGTATAAATAGGCCTTCAAAAAAAATTATATATATATATATATAGTAAAGACAGCTTTTTATACGGTGGTGTTTCAGGATGATATAAAATATGATATAACATTATACATAATCAACATCTATTTTTTTTAACGGCAAGTTACTAGTTAGTGATTCGAGCTCACAGTGACATCCAATTAAGCAGTATGCAAGCCTCGAATCTTTGCCTTAGAGGATAAACATCACACCTTTTTTTCCGCCCCTAAAGCAAAACCCCCATAGAAAGACTCGAACCTGAGACCTCTCGCATGTGGTAACAACTTCCCCAAGGTTCCATAATCAACATCTAATAACATATCAATTTGCAATCAAAAATACATAAGAGCATTGTAAAAAATCCATGTCATTTGGGCCCCACTAAGTGTCACATCACTGCTTCCTCATT
>BQNB010111668.1:2764-10264 GCA_026074375.1 Tanacetum coccineum | reverse complement strand
ATACAGTAAATAATGCATCATATGTAAAAAACAGTGGATTATTTGGAAAGTAGCAAGATGATGGTAGTCAATAACTTACGAAATGTAGAGACTACTATGTATTTCAGGGAAAGTTGATACGAATGGATGAAGAAATAGCATATTTTCTGCAAGTAAAGAGATTCTTTGAAAAACTACAAGAATCACTAGTTGTCCAATACACAGCTCACTTCCGATCTTACAAAGCAAGTGCTGAACATGAAACTGGTTTTCTGTGTGAACCTGACCTGAAATAGAAAATTAGATAAGAAAGATTTGACAAGAAAAGATCAAATCAGTTACAATTTGAAACACGTTTTGCATTATTAACAACCAAGACAACTAAAAATGCAAAGAACCACCATAAGAGATTTAAAGGTATTAGCAGCGAAGTGCCAAGTACTTACAAGGATCCTATTATTCATATTCACAATAATTGTGGAAATAGATGCTTAGGATCGTTAAAACCGAATATATGAAAAGATACCTAAATCATGATAGTAAGCAAATGAAAAATAAGTATAGGGTTTGAAAAAAGAACCAGTCAAAGTATTAGTGCACACGATGCAGGACATCTGCTGGTACGGGTGTCTTGCTAGACTGCTTTCCGCTCTTTTGAGTTATCTAGTGTTTGTGAAGAGAATTGCGAGTATGCATCTTTATTGTTGGTTAAAACAATAAATTCAACTTATGGATAAATCCCTGCTTTCTTCTCTCTTTTCTGTTAAACATTTTTAATTTTACACTTTTTATCCAAAAAATTAGTTTACGATAAATATAATAACCAAATTGCTCTAATTCGAGCAGTAAGTTAATAGTTTATATAAAATGATTTATAAGATTTTGTGCATTATAAGTATTCTTTGGATATTTTTGACCGACCCATTTCGTTTCAAGTTAATAACTTTTATTACGTCCGTCTGACCTGTTAGGGGCAAAACATAACCTGAATAGACCCATTCTTGAGTAAATAGTCAAAATTGCCCCTCTAACGAAGACCAAGTGAAATATTATGCAGTTATATACTTGGCAGTCTTTTAACATTGTGCTTACGTTTCTAAACTACCACAAACGTGACAAGAGGCTCACAGTTTGGCCAAAGTACTGCATATGCCTGATATGAATTTAACGGAATGATTACAATAATGATTGAGTTTACTCAATAAGCCATACATTGATACATATATATTATTTTCACCTCATATATTGCTAGACATTCATAAAATAGAACATGATAAAATTGATCGTGAGTCACTCCATGCATATAACAATAGAAAAGTTAAGACAACTAAAACGACTACTCATGTAAACGAAATTGAGCTAATAACTGAGTACCTGTAGAAGATTATTCTCTTTCGGATCACCTTGTCACACAAGGAATATGGCATAATAACAGTGTCATAAAGCTGGATACATGATTAATCAAATAGAAAAATCATAATCAGACTCCAAGGAAGCTAACTACAACTCTATAACTAAAGGCATAACACAATTAGTTAACTTAACCTAATGTCCTGAGCTATTAGCGTAACATGCTGATCATTTAATGCAAAGTATTATATCAGCATACCTATCTTCATACAACTCTTTAGATCCAAAATATTTATTCAACTAAAAACTTAATTATATAAATAAATGGGAAAAGTTAGCTACTTGTAATTATCGTTTACATTTTCTTGTAACATGAGCAGGCATCCGTAAGACTGGAGTACACATGACCTGATGCCAAATCCTAAGCCGATGTACCCATGTTAGGTTACGTCTCTTATTTTTGTCTTCAAGATAACCATCCATGTTAGAGTACGAAGGGAAATTACACGATGCCGATGTGACAACGGGTGAAGCATACACAATTTCCGACGAAGAACTCTCTCTAGATGAAGCTACTAGCAAGGCTAGGTCCTCCGAAGCCGAAGAAGAAGATGTCAATCTCGAACAAGCTCTTATGTAGGATATCACTTTCCTATGAATAAATCGCTCAAATGTATTAGATTTGTGTTTCACGTACTTTATCTTTGATGTATTAAGAGTTTATGAAATAAAAGTTAAAGTTTTATGAGTTTATTCTTTAAAAGACACAAAATCGGCAAAAAAACAAACACCCTTTATGCAGCGTTTGCTGCTATATTGGCAGCCTTGCTGCTGATTGCAAGCCAAAAAATAAGCTGAAAAACAAACACCCTTGCTACTATAACACTCCTTGATGCTATATTTGTGAGTTTGAATAACATTAGGAAAACAAACACCCCTTTTTATGCAGCTTTGTTGCTGATTGCAGGCCAAAAAAGCATAAAACAAACACGACTTTGCTGAGTTGCTACTATGTATGTTAAAACAGTAGGAATTTTTTTTTTACAAAAAACGGCTGGCAACCGGTTTTTTACAACCGAACCGGTTACCAACCGGCCAGAACCGGTTTATACCGTTTTGGGGTTTTTTCCCTTAAAAACCAACCTAACCCGAACCGGTTTTTGGTCAAAACGGGTTGTTGACCGGTGACCAAAAACCGGTTCGGTTTTTAAAAACCGGTCAATGTACTTGCCTATAAACAATAGTGGAGGCAAGATAAAATTTATGAGTCTAGCACGAATGACTTAGCAGTACATTCACACTAGACTAGGGGGCCTTGATGAGGTATAGTCTCCTTCGAAACCTCCAGAGGAGATAACTACACTTGAGTTGTCCTTGTAATGAGAATACGCTGGAGGTTAGACCAGCACTCCGGAGAAGATGCCATCGGAAGATGGTTTAGATACGGAGTCGGTGGCCCCGACGTTAGTCAGACAAGGTACAATGAAAATGTACGAAGGAACACGCCAACACGAAAGCTCTAGTATAATGATTTTCACATTTGTCATTATCAAAGAAACTTTAGTGTAATCGTATATGAGTGTGATTATCAAGTTAAAGGTTGTAGGTTCAAGTTTATGAAATAGTAGGAGATAGAAGAGGGTTAATGTGAGAACTTTCTTAAAGTTGTAAAAATGAGAACTAGTCTAAAATATATTAAAACATCGATACATAACCATTTTAGCAATGATACATCAAAATATATAATATTAATACAAGTTAACATTAAACCGACTAATAACCAACTTATACATGAGTAACGGATTGCTGATACACAATTAAAAATTTGATACATTAACATCAAAATCTCAAAAAGCTAATTTCTTATACATAAATTGATACACCTAATACACATCAACCACTAAAAACTTGATACACAGTACCAAAGCTTGATACACATTACACGTCGAATCAAAATGTATCATATAGTTTACGTCAATTTCCAAAAGAAAACTCATCAAATCTTGAACAATTTATTTGTAATTAATTACGTTTTTATTTTGTTTTAAGGAGAGTGTCATTTGTGAGATTGGTTTGTTCTCATTTTTACAACTTTAAGTTCTCATTTGATCTCAATTCGTAGGAGATATTAGATATATATGATAAATAAATATGCAAATAATAGTATATCTATCTACATGTAACTCTGTTTATCGTTACATATATCTTTTGCTTTCAGTTTGGTCGTTTTAATATGTTAGGGGTTTTGGTCTTGCAAAGGAGATTAAAATTACCTCCGGTTTTGTATTCTGCTTATTATTTCTAACGTATTCCTTTTGCTTTCTTAACATAATTTCAGAAATAGTAAAAAGAAACATGATACGCCTAGGCCCGAGCCCATGGTCTAACCGCGACCAAAGAGGGTCATGTCCAAGCTTGTATGACATAAAGATTATATCATATAAAATATAATTCTTATTTAAGTGTCATTGTTTAAGAATGTCTTTATGTTATTTAGGAAAGTCAATAACTCAGAGTTTATCTAGGAAAGTCAATGTTTATGCTTAAGTCAAGTCAAAAGTCATAATAACCCATAATAGGCTCATGACCATTTAGCTATTAAAAATACTTTTGTACTCTTTCATTATAATTAATCAATCAAATTAAAGAAGATCAATAATTCTCTCCTTCTTTTTTCTATTTTTTAAAAAACTCGCACACGCTTAAAACCTTAACCGGGTCGTATCAAAGAAGTCTCTTCTTCTTCTTTCCTAACAGGGTCGTATCAAAACACACCGGTCTGGCCATTTAAATAGCGGAAACAAAGAGTCATGAGTTTGCATCTGAAAACTTGAAAAAAGATAGACAATATGGTAGGCAACTTAATTATCTTCACTCTTGTAATCATTCTACTGATGAAGCTTTTCACAAACAAAAAAAGATGGTCAAACCTTCCTCCAAGCCCTCTTTCATTTCCTATTCTTGGCCATCTCCCTTTAATAAAACAGCCTCTCCATGGAACTCTGCATCATCTTTCTCGCAAATTTGGCCCAGTTATGATGCTTCGTATCGGCCCTAAAAGAGCACTTGTTGTTTCCTCCCCATCTCTTGTGGAAGAATGTTTTACCAAAACTAACGACATCATATTTGCCAATAGACCTTCTGTCCCTTCTGCTAAACACATACACAACAATTTTACACACATGGGTTCTGCCCCATATGGCCACCTTTGGCGTACTCTACGTCGAGTTACTGCCTCTGAGCTCTTTTCCACTACTCGTCTTAGTTCCACCACATATACACGTGAACATGAAGTCAACCTCATGTGTAAACATATTTATAAATTAGCATCATCATCGCAAAAAGTGGAGCTTAAGTCCATGTTTCGTGACCTTTTGAATAACATAATAACCATGTCGATGATAGGGAAGAGGTACCATGGAGATGTGATTGATTCGGGTGATGTTCAGTCAGCACTAAGGTTTCGGGACATAATGGAAGAGGTGTTTAAGTTCATACATACACCATATATTGGAGATATCGTGCCACTTTTTGCATGGATCGACTTTCGTCGTTCTTATGAAAAGAAGATGATTGCTTTAAATAAAAGATTTGATGTGTTCTTCGGTGAGGTTATAGAAAATCGACGTCGTACAGGGAACTCTGAATCGGGGATAATGGTCGATAAATTGTTGGCTTTGCAAGAACAAGAACCCGAGCTGTATACTGATCAAATCATAAAAGGCTTTATTTGGGTAAACTTTCCTAATCTTCCTAAATTATATTTTGTGAATAAAATTTATGGATGAAATACTATATCTTTATTCATTTATAATAAAAGGGTATATAAAAAGATAAAAGACATTTAACATATATTAAAAGTTAAATCTCAAGGGAAACTTGGTTCCTTGGATTCACTCTTTGCAAGACACCGTTTCGAAAGAGATATTATCTAAAAAAGTCGACCATGTTTAAAAATTATGTTGTAAATATTTACATACGTTGAATGTACTTACGTAATATAGAAAACTACATTTGTATTATGTTGTGCTATGTTAAAAAATAATAATAAACTTCATGTATATTTATAAAATACATGAAAACATCGTATTTACGTTAAATACAATTATTGATCCGACGTTGTACAGTACAGTATAAGTATATATTGAGTTTCACACTTTTTTATACAATCGTACGTATGTCAAAAACATAACAATATTGGTCTCGTTTTATTCGTAATCTAGAGCCCTTCTCGTCTGTATATTTTTAATTAAAGTAGTCGCTATATATTTTTTAGATATTTGATAAATAAAGTTTTTGGGAGGCATGCATAGTGGGTTGGTATATTGTTTGTTTTGGTATTGTTACTTTTGTGTCCCGTAATATAATGTCTGAGGTCAAAAGTTAACCGTTGGTGGATGATCGAGATAGAAATTTGAATTGAGGGTTTGGATGTTTGGTTGTCGAAGTTTTGGGGTTTTCGTATTTTCAGTGTTTTGTTGAGACATTTTGTAAATTAATGACAGAAAGAGAGTATATAAATGAAATAACCACCTTGATGAATTTCTTTCATGATTGAAACTGACAGATTATGCTAGTTGCGGGCACCGAAACTCCATATCTAACATTGGAATGGGCAATGTCATTGTTGCTCAACCATCCAAATGCTATGAAGAAAATCAAGAACGAGATTGATACACATATTGGGACTCATCGTTTGTTAAAAGAAGAGGATTTGGAGAAACTTAGCTACCTTCAAAATGTGATCAATGAAAGTCTGCGTTTGTATCCAACTCTACCCATTTTACTTCCACGTGAAGCATCACAAGACACAAAAATTGGTGGCTACTTTGTTCCGAGTGGTACAGTGTTGATGGTGAATGCATGGGCCATTCAAAGGGACCCTGTCTTGTGGGATAAACCAGACGAGTTTATGCCTGAAAGGTTTGAAAGGAGATCGGACGATAAGTATAAAATGCTAGCATTTGGCGTTGGTAGGCGGGGGTGTCCTGGAACCAATTTAGGGTATCGGGTCCTTGGTTTGGCACTTGGAACTTTGATTCAAGCATTCGAATGGGACAAGATAGGGGACGAGATGGTCGACATGAATGCTTTGTATGGCTTGTCCATGGCAAAATTGACGCCATTACAAGCACTTTGTAAACCTCGTCCGAAGATGGTTCCTCTGTTTTCATAATGAACCAGATCTTTATTAAGCAATGGTTCCAACTCTATCAATTTATTACGAGGTGTGGGACGTATATCGTATGTGTAACTCCTTTCTACAAAATTTGGGTTTTATCTTTATATTCGGTTTAGTATGCACTGTGCTTCCAATAAATAAATTAGTTTTAATACTCATGCACGCACGGGTTTTAAATATTAAATTTTAATTAAATGTTAATTTTACAAGTGTTGTTATTTTCTCGTATTTGCATATTGAAGGTCTTATTTACTATTATTTCAGTGATTGTGAATACGAGTATCTCTTAATTTAAACAATTGTAACAATTATAATAGATGTTTCCTACCATATTAAACATAGAATGTTAATCTCATGTTCGCCAGTTACATTGTTGTGTGTTAATAATAATTTAGTTGTATTTAATATTAGCACCCGTGTACACATGTGTTCAACTTATAAAATGGAATAACAATGAGTCTTTATTGAACATATATAGTAAAAATATTTTTTTTGATATTATTACTTAAACTAATAAAGAGGAAAAACATAAGTTGTTCGTATACGTAATGATGCCCAATTTTGTGACAACATAGTTCATTGTAGTTGCTGGTTGAATGATTATGCTTGTCCTGGATTGGGAAATGCAGTTATGAGGTTATGGTATTGGTGAATAAAGGTGAATATAGTTTGTGGAAGATATGTTAGCTGAATGGTATATGATTCATTCATTAGTGATATGTCGTATACGTACAACATCGTCTATTTATTTATATACACAATAATTCGTGCTTTCATTTTTATATTAATAATCTTGTGTATATAATATTTTGTAGAGTGAATTGCAAAAATCGTCCCTAAGGTTTTGCCAAATTGCATGTTTCGTCTCATATAGTTTGAAAGTGCATAGATAATCCCTAAGGTTTTGCCAAAGTACATGTTTCGTCCCTAAGGCTTTTGTCAAATTGCATGTTTCGTCCCTAAGGTTTTGCCAAATTGCATGCTCCAGG
>BQNB010111667.1:0-22306 GCA_026074375.1 Tanacetum coccineum | reverse complement strand
GGGCGTCTCCTTAATCTGAAAACCGGAACAATTAGTAACATTGAAGGATAAAATCAATATATACATAGTAATAATTATCATCATATTGCCACTCGCTTTCGCGGCCTGATTCCGGTTCGCCTCATGATCTGACTGAAAACTGTCCCTAGGTTGACGTGATTTCGCTCGTTTCTAAAGCACACATATCAATTACACATAATAAGTAAAAAGTTAAACCCTAGGTATCAAATTATGGTTAAAAAAGTACTAACGAACTTTATATTACCTGATTGTCGTTATTCTGTTCTTCATCCACTATGCTAACCATCGCCTTCGCAACCTGATTCGGTTTCCAGTGTCGATTCTCTTCTAACTCATGATCTGCCTCGAAACCGATGATCATAATAAATTCTCAGCTTCGACAAACTCTTTTTTGTCCTCTTCTTCATCAACAATTTCTTCCTCACTGTCACTGCATGTTAGAGGTTCATAACCCTCAGACTTAAGAAGAATATCACAAAAATTGTTAAATAACAACAAAGTAATGGATCTGTATAAGCGTACCATCGGCGTTATGAATCGGTTCGTTTTGAACCATTTTTTGCAGGATGAGTTGATTTACTAGTTCCTTGTTGCATTTTTGTGTTTATTTCGTGATTTTCATGGTTAATTTGGGCAGATTTTTGAATTTTTGGTTAGGGTTTGATGTGGAGAGAGAATGTATGTGATGTGTGTGTTTTTTTTTTGACTGGAAATGAGGGTAGTTGGGTTGGTTTACATATTTATATTTTTAGTCCTTCTGTTATGTTTCAAATTTTGGCAATAATGGTCCCTCCATGTTTTTTATCATGGGATCAAATACTATGTAATCAACGGATGAGAAGTGTCCCTTGGTATGTGAGTAAAAAGTGGTATGCAAAATAACTCAACTCCTTTATTCTTTTGTTGCACCATCCAAAATATATACAAATAAGTGAATAACCAACATTTAAAATCGGGTTTGGTGACGTGAGATCTACATTTTGGTTCTTAAAAACATTATCCATGGCTTATGCAGCCATTTCATTCTTTTGGTTTTGGTAAGGGTTTTACTATACAAATATTGTCATTTTACATGTTTTCTTTTGTTTAGAATCTTTTAGCAAGGAATTTGTTGGTGTAAAAAGACACTGATAAGTATACATTGATTATGTTTTTTAGTTCTATGGAAGACATGGATCTTCGTCATGGTCATGGCCATAATATTTATGCGACATGTTCTCGAGTCTTAGATGTGAATTATAACATGGTGAGTATTATTTGTTTAATTATTCTTTTTCTAGCAAAAGTGAACATTTTTATTTATCCTTTATTTATCATATCTCGTGCACTCCAATCTCTTGATGCAAAATTTACTACATCTTTTTTATGGTATTTGTTTACCATATGGAAATTAGAATACAACCACGAAATTGTCTCAAACACAATACGCTGTGAGATGAGACAAATCAATGAACATTTTATTTTATCTTAATTATCAATCTTGTATACAATCTTCTATGTAAACGTTTACTACATCTTTTTAATGGTATTTTGGTGTGTTGCGATGGAAGTACTAAAATTGAGGTGTTAATGGTAGAATTTTGAATAAAAACATTATACAAGCATTTTATGCACTAATTTTATCTTTTTAGGGCGCTCATATTGATATAAAACAGATACTGTTTTGTCACACATATCACACCTCATCATAATATAGTTGTCCTCCAGTCATCGACAACTCGCAGATCGATGATTCTCGGAAGAATCCCAAACACAGTTTATTTAATTTTTCGCAATTTTTAGTCTCTAAATAATAATCTCGAAAAGAGCATTAAGTATGTGTTGTGTGATAGGTGTGTTGATTCTTAAACTCAATATGTGTGCATGCTCATCGTTGGTTCAGCTTATTACGAAGTGCAACCATCATCGAGAATGAATCCGTTAGAATGCTCTCAGTATTAATAGTTGATATAGCCATCAATCAATTATCAAACTTTGTCTTTTAACTCTTTGTTTTAAAACAGAGAGATCCTTTGTAGTTTTTGAAAATAGTTGGTTGTTAATTTGTCGCTCCTACCTAAAGGCAAAGCAAGCCATGGCGTAAAAATAAACGTCACGTAAAGGAGGAAGTCGCAAGCAATAAATCACTATGCCTCAAAATACAATTATGCTTCCGTTCAAACAAACAACAAAGAAGATGAAAAAACCATCGGAGATCATTGTATTTTTCAAAAATAGTTGGTCAAAAAAATTTGTACATCTACTAAAGGCAAAGCAAGCCACGCAAAGAAGGATGTCGCAAGCAGCAAAACAACTATGCCGGCAAATACAATTATTCTTCTGTCTCAACAAATAACAAAGAAGATGTTAAAAGGAGAAGCGTTTTTCAAATAATATTTCAGTTTGTCCGTCGAGAAGCCTCCCGTTCAAACTACGGGGGAGTATTAGCCGAGTCATTCATGATTAATATGGATTGACATTATCATTTGTCATTAGATAATTGATTCTCTTAGTTGTATGCATTAATTGTGATTATGGGCCTATCCCATTATAGTCGGTAGTTTTCTTGGATAACCCCATGTGTATATAAAGTTGGCTTATGAATGAATAAAGATTATGGGGAATTCTCCTTCTAATAATCTCACGTCATGCCTAGAGTCAACGTCTTTGTCCATTTCGTAACGTGAAAGTCATGCCTCATGCCTTAGCGCCGCCATGACGCGTTTTTTAAAACACTGTCGGCAAGCATATCACTCAAAAAACGTTTACATAGGCAATCTACATCACAACGTTGGTTACTTTTTGTGGGTTAAACATTGGACAATAGATACCAAAAAAACGTTTACATGGGCCAGCCACCTTAAATGCGATCGATAAAACCCAGGTGAATTAATGTTCTACAATTACCAAAAATGTTATTATGCATTTAACGACCAGATGGTGAGGAGGTCGAAGTGGTCAATAATGAATTTAGTGCTATATACAATGTTGGTTACTTTTTGTGGGTTAAAACGTTGGACAATAGATACCATGTTACTGCTTATGTTGGTTGTTTAACGCGAAATAACTAGGCTTTTACAAAATATTGGAATTTGAAACGAGTCAAAATTACGCTTTATTTATGCGCGACACATTTTGGTTCGGCTTGAAGCGCAACAAGGATACTTTGTGTGTTTGAAATGTTAAAAGTATAAACGAAACCACATAAGTCGGGTAAGCAAAATGCCAAAATGTAAACACCATTACCATTTATTAATATTTCTTCGTAGAATATCATCAAAATCTTGTAATTGTTGACTACAGAATTGACATTTCTAGTTAGCTGATAAGAAAAATCAATGTAGACATATCTTAGAAACGGCTTGTTGAGTTTGATGGTGAGTTTTCTAGAGAAAATACCAACCCGTGTCATCAAGTACGTCTACTTGAAAGTTTGCAAATGTAAACTCATTTAAAATACACTGAAATTTGATTGATGATTACTTCTTTGAGCATGTAATTTTGGTGTTTTTCGCAACAACTATTAAGTGTATGTCAAACCTCAATTGACCGGGTCGAGCATCAGCCTTAGGAAAAACTGACAAGCCACACTCGAGCTTTATAGAGATGGCTTGAAACAAGCCAAGCTCAGACTCATGCTTGGCTTGTCCAATAATAAAATAGCCTTCGTCGAGCCTTGCCGAGCTCGGTACGCTATTACACCTTTTTTGTTTTCCCAACAAATACATGAAAAAAAGTACGCAGCAATGACACTCCTTATGTCACTAGCCCTCACAGTTAATGTTGTTACATGGCTTGTTTATCAGCTACTTCTTCATTATTTAAAAACATTTGGCATACAAGAAAATAATGCTATGACCATCAAAGATGATCATTTGGTTTTTGTACACAATGTAAATGATCATTTGAAGAGCACCAAAGATGAATCCAAAAATGTTCGGGATCTACTATGTGTATATTACAGATCCCGAACATTATTGGATTTATTTTAGGTGCTCTTCAAATGATCAATTACGTTATGTACAAAAACCACTTTACGTTGTGTACAAAAACGAGATGCTAGTTAGTAAAACTACAATTGTTATTGAAGTTATCTTCGTTATTGATGTTGTTGAACCGCACAATGTTTTGAAACCCGGTTCGACCCGGCCGGGTCAACCGGTTGAACCGGTTCCGGTCGAAAAAACGGGTCAGATTAAACCGGGTTTCATATTTTCGAAACCCGGTTTGACCCGCCGGGTTTAAGGTGACCCAGGTCAACCCGGTTATCGAGACCCGGTTTGACCCGGCCGGGTTTTGGTTTTTTCATGTTTTTTTATAAATAAAGTAAGTTTTTTATATATACTTGCAACGTAATTTTATTTGTTACATGTTATATTTGGTAGTAAATCGTTTTTAGGCTAAATATAAGGTATATTCATAATTTATATATATAATTTTTTGTATTATTGAAAATATTATTTTTTTTTAATTTTTTTTGAAAACCGGGTTGACCCGGCGGGCCAACCGGTTGAACCGGTAACCCGGTGACCCGGTGACTCGACCGGGTCGATTATTGACCCGGGTTTCAAAACATTGAGTGCAACCAATTTAAACAAAGTTTCCTACTTTTATTTGTAATCCAACTGTGTAATAGGATTTTAATTTAAACAAAGTTTCAAATTTAAACAGTTACGTGGAGGTTTCAGATCAAATTAAACAAACATGGTTCTATTAACTCCAAATAACCCAAGTGGTGTTATGAACAACAACGGAATTTGAATCTGATTTGCACATCTGAATCTGAATATTTCAGTTAGATAAGTCTGAATCTGAATAAGTGGTTGAGAAATCTGAATCTGAATGAAATAAAACTGTTGTTTTGGTAAATGTCTAGATGTGTTTAACTATAGTTTTTACAATTTAAGTATAAAATAATTGCATTCGCACAAGAAATAAATTGCATAAATAACTCCAATAAACAATTTCTAAAATAACCAATTTAAAGTTTGAATTGAATTGTTAAAACGAGTAACTCAACTAAGTCGCGTTTCATTGAGATGTATGGAGTCTGAACAACCACATTCCTTTCAATTTAAACAATATATGAATTGACACATATAATCTTATACACTCTTTATCTAACAAACATATGCAATGTTAATATTTTATACTTTTATACCCAAAAGACAAAGGTCTTTGGATTCAAGAAAATAAGAAATGAAAAAAAAAACAAAAAAAAAAAAAAAAAAAATTCATAACAAAGTAAAAAACACAAAAGTTAGGAAAAAAATGACATTAAAATATGTTAAAGACACCGCACCACATCTAGTTCAAGTAAGAGGTTTTATGCCTCTTACTGACTCTATCTGATCTGAAAAAACAAACGCTTTTATCACTGCTGCCTCTTATTACTTCTAATGACTTGAAAAAAACACACAGGTCTAATGACCAAAATGTTTAAACCGCGTTCTGATCGAGTTTAGATTAAGATGTTGTTAAGCGGCTTTCTGAAAAAACATAACACCACCTAAGTTATGGGTAAAACGTGATGTTTGTAAACATTTTTTGTCATGACCATCTTTTTTATATGGGACACCAAACAAAACTTTCTCCGTTGACACCATAAAATTGATGCCATTGTGGGATATTTTTTATTTCATTCCTTAAATAGAAATAAACAAAAAAAATAAATGACAAATTAAAAAAAGTAAAACAAAGTACATAGGATGAAAATACAAAGTACATTGGATGCAAAATACAGATTAAATTAAGGACCACATTAAAAAAATTACAATATAGTTGCGATTAAGGTTCAACTAACCTGATCGGACGTGTCTCTGTCGAAGTTCGGTGTCATCTTCTATCTCGAAGTTCTTTTGTTATTCCTAACCATGTAATCGCATCGTTCGATCCAGTCGTGATGTTCGGCTGTGGATTAACGAACATATTTCTAAAATTAGTAACTTCAAAATCTTGATCTCGCAATATCATGTTATGTAATATTATACAACAATACATGATTCTTCGTAGCGCGTTAATTTGGTAAGCAAGGTCGGGTTGTTGTATAATTCCCCAATGATCTTGTAGGACTTCAAAAGCTCGTTCAATATCTTTCCTTGAACTTTCTTGAACTCATTTAGACTTCATTGTTTTTTCATCCCTCGCCACTAGAAATACACTTTTGACAAGTAACCCGTGTTAGATAAATACGTAATTTTAACTTAATATATTTTTTTACCAAAAAACCATTAATAGAAACACAAAACCGTCGGCTAATATAGTAACCTTTGTTGATATTTTCTGTACTACAAATGGAGCCTGCCGGGAGCTTTATCGGAAAAGAAGATCATCAAAAATAAAGGGGAACCATATAACAAACTGAGGTCGTTATTTGCACATAGAACACCAACAATATGCATTGTCAAGTCAATAAATTTTTGATTTTGCAACGGCTTTCTAATATAAAAGTTGGGTAATTATTATAGCGTCTTTTGAATCTATTGACCATGTAAGGACTATTGGCAGTGGGCCGTTTTCTCAATCCCAATGCATACAATCAAGTACCTCCCCGAGCCATTCCGCGATAAGGTCTATGTTTTTTTCGTGCTATAAATAGGGCTTTCTTAAAAACTTGCCTACGTATTAAATATAGATGCAATTAGTCACTTATCCTACACTTCTGTAAACAACGTTCAGCAATTTGCAAGTACTTGTCAAATGCATCGGGTGTTGTGTCGTATGGCAATTGGCGTATGTCGAATGTGCACTTCAGAATGGGACCAATACTTGCACGACCGGTAGCATCGTAACGTTGTTTAAAAAAATGAAAGTATTCTGGGAAGGAGGCTGAACATCATAATTTGCAATAGCATTGACTATTTTTTTTTAAGTTTAGAACTCATACGATACCTTCGTCTAAAATTCTCTTCGGGTATTTAGGAGGAGTGTCTTCGTCGCCAAAATAGTCGTCAAGTAGCCGTTGTTCCGCCTCTTCTCGTATATGTGTCCTCTTCTCATGCCCATTCTGAAACCCCTGGTTCTGATTGCTCACCTTAGAATTGTTCATAAGCCTCAAAACTTCGCATATATCGCTCCGAATCGTCTTGAAAATAAATATCGTAATGATCAAAGGTGTTGGGATTTATAGTGGTTTTTTTGAAGGAAAAATAAGTATTGTTGAGGTATAAATAATATTAAAAGTGTGTATAAAATTTGGAATAATAAGGAGGTATTTATAGATTTTTAAGGCGGTTAAAAAACTTTTAAAAATAAAAAGATAAAGCGGCTAGTTTTGTACCAAAATTTTTAAAAATACCCCTTTTTTACCGTTATTAAACATCCATATTCAAAAAAAAAAAAATCTCTACCGTGTGGACTGGTCTGGTCGGTGCGAGGTGTCTTGGCGCCAGAGTGGGCTCCGTGGCGCGAGGGGGGGATTTTTGGCGCTGGGAGCATTGGCGCGCCACCCTACCCCACGCCTCTAAGGTGCATGGTTGCCATTGCCGAACAACCGAAAATTTTTTCAGTTAATATTTTATTATTAACATGCACTATTTTTCTCTTTAAACATTTACGTACTCAATTTGACCTAAAACCAGGAAGTTATCCCGCGTACTATGAAAAACATCTTTGAACGCACACCGACTTTAAACTAAGTTTAGTCTACACATAACAAGTATGTTAGAACTCATGAAAACTATTACATAGGTCATGTTATTTATAGTTTCTTTTTTTTACGTAGTAAAAACCGTTTCCGTTTTTGCATTACAACTACATGCATAGCATTCTGGCATACCAATAAATAACCAACATTCTGAATTATACTCTAAATTATTTCTTTACACTATATATTTATTACTTATTAAAAATTTCACTTCTAATTCAAAATTTGAAATTACCATAAGTTCACCATAATGTTCTAAATGTGTATATGCATACAAGGTAATCCCAAAAGTCTTATCACTAAACACTCTATATCCATGTTTATGGAAAAAGTCAAAAATTCTCTTGTTTTCTTTCCCTTGCAACTGGCCAAGGCACCAAGACCAAGCCATTTGGCTTCTTTCCAAGTTTAAAACACAATTCTTAGTGGGGAGTTGATGACTTTCAAACTTAGCTCGTAGGCTTATAAGAGAAACTAGTCTATGTTCATTCACCTCACCACAAACACTCAACACTCTCTTTTTTTTTCTTCCTTACCCACGACACACAACCAACTTTTAGACCTAGGATTTTCTTTGGTTTGTTCAAATATTTTGCAAGAAAGAAAGGTGTTAAGGGTGTTTAGATATAAGGTTCATTAGATATTTAAGGGTTTACAATAAAGTGTTGACAATATTTTGGGATAAAAGCTAGGGTTTGCTCATAGTTGAGTTGTACAATATCTTGGGTTTTTTGCTAACGTTTGGGGTTGGCTAGTGTGTTAAGCTCCCTCATCTCATCTTCACTTTGAAGAATCATTCTCATTTCAATCCATTTCATTACATACATATCTTTCACTTTTAAAAAATACCACCATATTGTTTACTGTAAATTTTGCTTTAAAGAAAAGAAAGTTGCAAAGATTTTGTTTATAGTATTCATGTTCTTGTAATATTTTGTTCTTGTTTGCTAATATAGATTTGATGGTAAAAATATGTTGTTATACTCTTAAATATATTCTTGATAAACTTTGTGCAAGGGTTTAGGACTAGTATAGTGTTGGTGGATTTTTGTTGGTAAAAGAGGTGGAAACTAAAATATAAGTAGATTGGTGATGGGTGTTTTCTAGGTAAGATTCGGACAGTGCGAAGTCAATTTTGCAACAGTGGCGGTATGTGTCATAAATCGTAGCACTCTAAGCTTTTGATGGTCGCTTGCATCACTAAAAAACGAACTTAAACGAAGAAGTTATGCTTTTAAAATCTGAAAATATAAATATTTTGTTTTGGATAAAAACTGGTAATTGTTACGTGTGTCGAAAAATAATTCGATGGAGCAACTTATGACTGTGATTTGAATTGTTAGAGTCCGAATTAAGAAAAATGTCACACAAGTAACTTTTTGTTAGTACTTAGTGTCTAGTGTGCAAGGAAAGTCCATGATCGAGGTCTTGAAGTTACGTAACAAAAGATTTACGGTTTAATGTCGCAAGTTGTGATGTAAAATATGTTTTACAACCATATTTTTCTTTGTAAATAAGGGTGACCTGGTCACTTTTGAGTTAGTTTTTGGTGTTTTAGAGGCAAAAATGAGCTATAAGGTCAATAGAGAAATTGTTGTGGATTATATGTTTTTCTTTAACTTTCTTTAAAATTACTTTCATACGAGTCGGAATTGGGCGAAAATGTTTAGAAACAAATGAATTATGACTTTCCAAAGTTGGACAAATGGTTATTTTTGTAAAGTACTAAAACCGAAAAATAATTATCAAACTTTGACGTAAAGCATATTTTGACTTATAAAACTAAAACACAAACATGTATTGGTGATACAAAGTTATAAAAAAATCATGTGCATCATTTCATTTCATTTTGATAAGTCTAAAGCAACTCGTAAAGAAATTTAGGTCGCGTTTTGGAACCGTTGCGTGTCATCTCTTGTTGAATTATTTCTCAAATTACCACATTGCTAAAGGTGAGTCTTATAGCCCCATTTTTCTCTTATTTTTACGAATGCTTTGTAAACCCTTGGGGTGAGATATATGCTTGCTTTTTATAATGGACACAAGTAGCTTTTAAATCTGTTACAGTTTTAGCCTAAGTAACGCATTCCCACTTTTAGTGCCCCATAATCATGAACCGTTAGTTACTCTGTAAGCACCGAATATTCTTGAATGATCATTAGGGTTGACATCCCCGTTCGGGTGTTGGTGATTCTCACCGGACAAACGCATATACATTTGGAGAACATTGGGTATTTCAGGAAGAATACATGCACGGGCCCACTACTTGCATTTATTTGTAAGACATAACTATTAAGGCTTCGGTTGCATGATCTTAGTGCTAAGTAACAGTAACTTATTTCTTTATATGGTATTATATGTGTTACATATCATGCACTTTAAATCTTGTGGTCCGCATCAAAGTCCCAATTAACACGTCTATATGGAATATAACACTTATCTAATATAAATAACATAAGTAATAACTTTTCAATCGTGTAATGCTTATTGATTAAGAATCAAAAGTATTACAATGTGGTATGGATGCACAAGTTTGACTGAAATGACCCTTGAACAAGTAACTTGTAAAGAATCAAGTTTACAAGCGAACTTATATAGCCAGCTGATAGGATCAGAGGTCTACTATGTAAGTTCGACAAAGGAGTAAATGCCTATAATAACAACAACAATAAAAGCGATGACATTTACTCCTTACAACATTCTCTATTTATACTAATACAAGGTTGCGTCCTTGGTGGGGGTAGTTGCAATGTGTCAAAGATCTAGTAGAGGACGTACGAGGTATTTAATGCACGTCCAATCTTGGAAACTACCCGCCCATACCTTTAGTGAATAGTTTTTCCAACTGTCACTACTTTTACAATTCATACTGGTACAGACAACTCAAATCACCTATTTGTCGCGCCTTTAGGGAGATATGAGTTCCCGCTAAACTACAGAGAACAAGCCTTAAAGCTCAGACGTTCTTCTTTAGAGGGTAATAGAATAGTCAGAGTATTTGTCACTCTGATCTCCTTCGAACTCCGCGTATTCCCTTTCTACATCCAACTGATAACCATCCAGCTTGAGAGTATGTCGTCAGTTAATTCTTCGACTCCTTGACGATGTCTTTGGGACTGGTAATACGTATGATGTTGCTCTATGAGGCTTTGCACTCAGAGATCCTTTCATTACCTCTGAGTCCATCACTCAGAGGTTCTTCAATACTTAGCCTAATTTCTGTTTAAATCTAGGCGCTGATTACTGGGCTCTGAATCGGCCCAACAATCTCCCCCTATTTGAATATAAATTATGCTAAGTAATAATTATTGTAAGTGAGTACACTCCTTCTTCTTACACCTAATTGACAAAACGATTAACAACGGAACTTCTATGGATTACATTACTTTTTAGCCAAAGTATCTAAGGTTCTTTTTAAAATCTTCTAGCCTCTATACATTCAACTCCCTAGCCTATATTTACATAGATCCTCTTTTCTTGAAATTCATCAGCAATCTCTGATGTCAACTTTGATTTTGGTTATGAATTCGATTAGCTAAACAGTAGGGTGTCAGATGAAACTTACTTTCTCTTTGGAAGGCTATAATCTGTATTTTATCATGAAGAAGATTCTGACTCATGGTCTTTAATGACAAGGCCTTCGATTGGCACGACCTCAAGGGGAGGAATCAGGCTCATTTGCATCCCATTTCAACTGTGATGTTTTCAGTCATAAAGACTTCTTTGAGAAACTTATCCTTTTCCTTTTCTTGTCTTCAGCTGTCATTCCAAAGGTTGCAAGTGCTGGAGGTGGAGGAAGTCCTAGCTTCTTTGTTTGGTTTATGACCCACTGGAATTTTGCTCTTAGACTCTACAAAAGCATATCGTTTGATTTCCCAGATTTTTTAGATACTAGGGCATGAAATTATATCCATTCACTGAAACCCATCGTCTTTAGCCTGAAGTTAGGATGGAAAATGAGCTTCAAGGTAGGATTTATCGCCTCTTGGTGCCTCTCATAGAAGCTACCTATTTGATTGACAACATAGCTGATTTATATGATTGGCAGTTGATCAGCTATGAAGGAGATCTGGTGGTTGTATTCATCAAGCATCTTTTGCCTCTTAGCCTCATGCTTAGCCATCTTCTAAGTCTGAGCCCTAATTGTAGCAGGGTTTAAGATTTTCTTCAGATACTTCTCAGACTTCTCTTTCTCAGCCTTTAGATCAGCTAATCTTTTCATCTCCTTGAGCTGAGCCATGACTTTCTCCTGACTCAGTGGTCCCTTTAGAATGACAAAGGACTTGAGACTTGATATTTTCGAAATTGAGCCTCTTTCTTCTATAAAGGCCATAATAGCTTTTGTGGCTCTTCAGTAGCAATACCTTTTCCTTTAGATTCATCTCTGGGAGGATTTTGATATTTAGGTGGAGTTGGCTCTCTTGGAGGAGTAGGAGAGAAGATGGATGAGGTGGTTTTGCTGAGATGTTTAGTGAATTGATCCAGAGTCATTTTGATGGCTTTAGTGACTTTAGGAGGTTCAGGCATGACAGACTTCAGAGGAGTTGGTGATGGAATTGATGATGATAGAATTAAGACTTCAGTTTCTTGGCTGGAGGTTCATCATCAGTTTCTTTCTTTCCTAAAGTGTCTTCCTCTGAACTCTTTTCTTCTAAGGTATGAAGAACTAGAGCTTTTTCTTCATTGACAGAGGGAGCTTGTCCGGCATTTGGTACATCTTGAGCTGATGGTTGCTCCCCATGAATAATAGCAATAGTGGTGGCCCCTGAGTTTTGCTCCCCCTTAGTTTGATTAGGGTGTTGAGCATCTTTTTCTTCAACAAGTGATTCAGGGTTGTTTTTCTCCCACTTCTCCCCCTCAGCATTAGCCTTTTTAAAGACGTCTGCTGCTTCGAGTAGGGAAACCATGTCCTTAAACATGATCCGAATATCCTGAACATGTTGGGAGTTTGTGTCCACAGTGGATGCACAAAAAGAGAGCTTGTCCCGAACTTCTTTCATCCCTTTTCGGACCTTTAGTCTGATGAATTTCCTCATTTTTTTGTGAAGGGATTCGCTCAGCTCCTTCTAAAGTAAAACAAATCTCTGGCTCTTTAGTTTATTAAAGGCATTAAACTCTTTGTACATTAGTTTCAGAAGAATGTTAGGTAACTAATCTTGTAAGTTCTTTTGAACCTATGCCTCAACCTGAGGTAACTCCTTTGCAATGGATTCCAAAATAGAACTTTTGATGGAGGCCTTAATCGACTGAGGAAGAGTATCTTTCAGAGCATCTGCGAGTAGACCAGGCAGCTATTCTTTGAGAGTGTTAGTAACAATTTTGGGCACAGTAGACTGAATGAAATCAGAGACATGCTTGGTTATGTTGGACTCTAGCTGATTAACCTTGTTGTGGAGTAAGCACAGCTCTTCATGAAGATGACTAAGGGAGTCTGACCGAGCTGGCTTATCAGCGGAAGCATGTAAGGTTTCAATACCTACCTCAGAGACATGATCAGCAGAGTTTTGTGTCTCAAAGCCAGTCATAGAGGCCAGATCATCATCAGGCATGAACCTTAGGCCCAGAGAGAGGATTCAGATGCATTCTCTTCTCAGCTCTTTAAGGAGTATTATCAATTACATCCTGATCCTCCCTGATCATATGAAGGCTCTGATGAAGGGAACAGTAAAACCAGAGGTATAGTAGCAGCTTGATAGGACTTTGATTATCTTTCTCTGATTCTGTTGTATAAGAGGCACTGCAATTTCACTGAGCATTCAGAGGTCTTTAAAATCAACTTCATCTATTATCGGCTCAAAGGGGACCTCTCTTAATACCAAACCAGCATCTCTTCAACTTCCTCCTCAAACTTGTGGCCTAGTAACCTACATAAAACTTGGTTAGAGAAACATTGGTGAATTAGTATATGACGGTGGTGGATCGCCATTTGCGGCCCTAAAAAGACTGGGTGTGATTATCCAGTCCCCTCAAAAGTTTAAAACTTTTAGGACTCTTTTCAGTTGTGAGTTTGTAATATATGGAAGGATCGTCAGTCGCTTATGTCCACTAAGAAGGACTAGGTGGGATATTAATCAATCCTCAAAAGTTAGAAGACTTTGGGCCTTTTTATTGGGAGTTTGTATTATAGGAAGGATCGCCTTCACTGCCTACGGATATGGGTTATGTGATTTCAAGTTCCCTCAATAATCTAAGACTTTGGGACTCTTTTTCCTTGGTGAAGCGGTACTAGAGTCTGAGTGATTACAGTTCATATAGAGGTTAACTTTCATGCACGGATGGGTTATCAGGTAAAGTCTAGAGTTTTCAGTGTCAAACATCAAGCGTTTTAGCCTTTCAGTATCATCCCTGAGTGCTAGACACAGAATGTATAGGAATATCTAGGAATTAAGTGCTGATTGACTTCTTTATTGGTTGGGGGTAGCCCTTAAGTCACTAATCTCTCCTTGAGTTGTTTATGGTGGTTTGTTTTCAGTGCCCCCTTATATTTAAATACTCACCCCCCACCCCCCCTGTTCCTTTTCCTGGCATTCAGCGGCTGACGGTGGTTTTACTTGCTCCTCTGCCAACTCGGAGCTACTTAGATCTTTGGTGGCTGTAGCGGTGGACATGTAAATAAGTGTGTTGGTGTCTCATCGACTGTTTCTTTGGAAGATGACCGTGACCTTATATGGAGACTTTGGGGTTTGAGAAGGTGGGATTCTCTTCTTCTTTGTCTTCAGATCAGTTGGTGCTTTGAGCTGAGTGATAGGCTGCACAGAGGCCCTGGACAAGGACTTATCAGTTGTGTCATCAGTATTCACCTCCCCAAAGGGAGGGATCAAAGACCGTTCAGGCTCTTCAAAAGGTTTAGCTACTTTTAACATGTGTAAAGTTAAAGGAACTTCAAATGCTAATAGTTTTTTAAAAGAAGCAACAATAATGGTGTGGGGTTTTACAAGAGTGAGATCATTGCTGACGTAATTTCCTCCAAGCAATTTTTCAAAAATCAGGGATAAAAATCTTGTATAGCAAATATTCGTTTCCCTGTTCTTCTTCGACATTTTGAAAGCTTATAAGTCAAGTCTGAGAATACATGCCCCAATTTCAATTCCTACCCCCAGATTAAAACAATAGTATATTGTCTGCTGATTAAGGTTCATTTGGTCATGTGATCCTTGCATCCCACCCAAACACTTGACAATATATTGCATGAAGGATTCCAATGGTGTGCGGAAAAAAACTTCATCTTAAGGGTGAAGAAATTAACAAGGCAGTAGCTGCAAGGGTTGGTTTGCCTTTGCCAATAAACAAGTTGCCAGCCAGCCTTTACTGTCTCCTTGGGAGGAAGTTAGGAACACAGATCCTTACAAATGGGTAGCCAATAGAAGATATGACTCTCTTGAGTGAAAGGGAAATGGTTTTTTATTCATACAATGAAAGTGAGAAGGTGATGGTCTGGTCTCTTTTCAACCTTCTGCTGTATACCAAAAGGTATTCACATATTTCGAAGGGTTGTTTAAAGGGTTAGGGCTTTATTGATGCAACAGTTCGAGAGAAAACTGAGCATGGGTCGGTATAACTCATGTGAGGGCTATCAAGACGAGAACGTTATTATTGAAAGCCAATTATACCTTCTGCACACTAAAATTAACCTTTTGATGATTGGTATTATAATAAGCTTGTTTTGAATGTTGTGAAGGGGGGGGGAAACAACATTTTTTTGAATTATGAAGCCATTTGATTAAAACTTTGATTCAGCTTTGATGAAAAGGTTTATGTGAGATGATAAAAATGGAGGTTTTAGGGTTTTGAGTGAGAAAAAATAATGTATATGAAAAAGGTGAACACTTTATACCAAAAAGAATTTTATAAGTTTAAAAATAAAATTGATTTGAAGTCCGCATTAAATGTGAGTGGTAAAACTGTCACAAAACGTGGGTCCCCATGACCCTTCGAGTACTGTTATTTTCACATTTTCTAAGAAAGTTGGTAAAACCTTTTGAGTAAATCTTGAATTAAATATTGAGAATGTTTGTCTTTTAACTTGCTAGTTACATTTAAGTTACCTTAAAAATATTTAATATTCAAGTCAGAGAATCACTTAAAGCCTTTTTCTTATCAGATACTTGTTTTTCAATATTGAGCATACCTAACTCGGCTACCAATCTAGTAAAGCTAGGCTCTGTAGATGTTTGGGTAAACTATTAGCAGTTACAAATTAGTGGTGGGTCACAATGTCGTTCAATATCACCTTTTAAAATGTGGTCTTTGATGGAGTGATACATGATGTCAATATGTTTTGTCTTAGAATGCAACATTAGATTGTTTGATATGACAATGGCACTTGTATTATCACAAAATATGGGCACCTTGTATAGATGAAAACATCATAGTAGCCCAGCGGCTCTTGTCAGAGGAATGGAGCACAACATCCAGCAACAGCTACATACTCAGCTTTAACTGATGACATTGCTGTAGAGCTTTGCTTCTTTCCACAACAACATACTAACTTTCCTCCAAGTATCTGACAACCCCCTGGTATCCTACTTATTTAATCCATTACACAACACTAAACTTTACCAATAAGCTAGAAAATAAGAAGAAAACTTAGAGAGAGAAACAAAAGAGGAATATTAGATTAGAGAAAAGAGTGGTGAGTTACAAGAGATAGAAATGTAACCAACACCCTCTCCTTGTGTGGAGAGGGTTCTATTTATACCTATGCCTTGCTATCTTGGCACTTGGGCTTTCTAAACGGGTCGGGCTTGGTTTAACTTGGGCTTTGAGCCTGAAACACAGGACATATTAGATTACAATCCAAGCACGTTAAACCGACTAGCCTCTACATCTACGACCTAGTTTGGACTTTATACCAGATAACTTTCTTGTTTGATTAATATTAATTAAGGCTAACAATCTCCCCATTGTTGATTGTCTACTTTCTTCAATTCCTATTTACCACGATCTGACATTGAAGATATGACGTTTGAATTTTGCTTTGCCTTGTTATGGTATTGTCTTGTTTGTAATGCTTGTTTCATCCATTGCTTTGTGATCTTGATTTTGAGCCTTTATCCATTTGACTTTGAATTCTTGAGAATCGTATCTTGATCATATCCGTGACTTGAATCATTCTTGGATTTGACTTCCTTGATCAAAATGTGCTCTTACCAACATGCTCATACTTGTAGATCTTGTTTGACATATGTGATTATATGGTCTACCAATCTCCCCAATTGATGATTCTTTATTTTGACTTTGCAGCTCTTTGATGGTGGGGAGATTCGAAATCAAATATCTTGAGTTGAATGATTGACTTTGAAAGCTGAATATGAGCATGGTGGTTTAATGACATCCAACTTCGCGGATGAGGCTTGCCAACACCTCTCGTCTTATCCTGAAATAAAAAGTTAGCAATAAAAGATGAATTGGCTTTGTCATTCATCATTCGTTCGGTAGCCTTAACCTCCGGTTTTCCCGTTATATAGTATAAATACTATACTATGATCAGGAGATTCAAAGAATTCTTGACAGGTTTTCCAGCTCAAAAGCGTTAGGGATCTTCTAACACAGCTGTTTAGATTCACCTGCTTGATAGATATCATTACGGAACTCTACCGCAGACCACCCTTAAGAGAGAATCAGTATTAGTAACTATCTTTTGATTAAGTCTTCATTATTTACTGACCAAATTGATATCTAGTTATCACTAGCTTGATTCATATCGAATCTTGCAAGTCTCCTACCATGAGCTGTTTGATATTGGCTTTTTCGCTCAAAGCTAGGTTTCCATCTTCAATGTGTTACTTAAGTATCACTCAGATGTTCTAGCAAGATCTCAAAGTAATGCGTTAGGACTCTTTTATTACAGCTTGTGAACCTTTTGTGTTTCAACAAGTGTTTTGACATTGTGTTCATAATTGAGTTTTTACTTTATCTCTTCTGCTCTAGATCGATTTTGTGCAACTTGTGGTTTAGTAAATCGGAGGCTGAGCAGACTGCACCTATTCAATCTTAACAATCTCGGAGTGACGAATGGTAAATAGATAACGTGTGGTATCTCCGTGACAAATGAGGACAGGTTTCTTGAGAGAAAACCCGAAGGCTGGGAAGGGTTGTGCATTGCATCACTGGGTCCTTGTGATGTCGTCTTTCAATATCAACAATATCTTGTGATTTCTGATAGATTAAGTATTGACCCGGGTTTTGCCTTCGTTGTGTGGAGGGCTTCTTTTCTTTTCACCCTTATCCATACATTTCTTTTTAATTCTTCAACCCCTTCAATGCTTACCAAGACGTCATTACTAACACCTTGTTGTGATTGTTCCAGTGTTAGCTCAATCTTAGTCGGCATTTTTCCCTTATACTCATTCTTCTCCAATCATACCTAAGGACTGCTATTTCTAACTATGGGATGTCCTTGGGTAGATTCCTCCGGTTCTGGTTGGATTCATTATGATTATTCCTAACCTAACACTTATGGACTTCAGAATCGTTCATGAAAATTTATAGGTTGTTGGGTTTATGGATCCGAGCCTATAAACCATTTTCCTGAACTGTTATTTTCAAATACTCCCCTAAAACTGTGCTCCGAGATTTCGAAATTGTTTAGCACATGAAGGAATAGTTGCACTTAGAAGTCTTAAAGAGCACATTCGTCTAATAACATATTTTCATCAAATTTCTCCCCTTATTTTAACTCCTATATCACTTCGTATTGAAATACCAATTGCTAATATTTGACATGAAAAATTCAATGGGGAGAAAAATTATACCACGATATTGTATGAATTCAGATTGATAGTCTCCCCTTCAACAGATATGTGGGGGATACCATATTTATTAAAACTTGACCTTTGGAATGAAAAATTGATTATGACTCCCACAAATGTTGAAGACTGAGTGAATGTGTTAGTGAAATGTATATTAATAATTGACATTATAAGTTTCCATATTTTAATTTCACAAAATGTGTTTGGATACATAAAATGGACATTGAAATTGAGATGTATCCAACCCATTCAAAGGCTTATTTTGAAAAGCTCCCCCGCAGAAATTGATTTAACATAAAATGACATTCTACGTTACTACAATTTTATTTGAAAATTATTCGAGGAAGGGAGTGTTGAACACACAATTTTAACAAATACCACTTTTTTATGGAAAAATACCACAAATTATATTGTAGACAATTTTGACATTGAAAGTTCTTTTTGAAAAATTGTGTTCAACGATTTTAAACATGGATTAGAAGACTTTCTCTTCTATTTTAGAGTAAGCGCACTGAGGAGTGTACACTTCCTATAACAATCGGAGACCGAGGTATGCACTAAAATGTACATAATTCATTGAGAAAATTTTTGAAATGACAGTTTCGAAAGCATTGAAATCTTGTATGAACTTCTTTACCACACCGTGTCGTTGTCAACATTTCTAGATACGTAAATGTTATCGATTCCAAGAGACATGTTGAGAAGATTCTTTTTGGTTATTTTTGAAAAAATTCTGATTTTAAATTTTCTTTTTCTGGTTTTATATTTTTTTATTTTCTTTTTCAAAATTTTTATAAATCAACACATAAAGTGAGAATAAAAATATGTACAAATTGATGTTTGTGGCTCAAGCCGAAGATTTCAATTGCCAGGAACTCCAGTACATCTCCCCCCAACCCCCCCCCAACCCCCCCCCCTCGTCAAACATTCATACCGATGTCGATCTGACAAGATACTTAAAACCTATCTTCCGATAAAGCCTTAGTAACAATACAAGCTAAACTGGTATTCAGTTCCGACAAAGAATAATTCAATTAGTACCATTTTTCAACTGTTTCTTTATGACAGTGATATCTGACATCGATATGATTGGTACGGGAATGCTCGGATGGATTGCCAACGGAGATGGCTATGGTTGCCTTTGAGTCAACAATACATAGTTATTTTAATCAAGTGGAAGCCATAATCTTGTTTATCTGAGTTTAACCATAGAAACTTGTGCGTTGGCACGCAGGGGGGGGGGAAAGGATTAAAGACACATACTCGGCTCTGCTGAAGACATTAAGGTGCATTCCTGCTTTTTAGATGACCAGCTGGACTAACTTAATCACCACTCGCACTGTATGCCACCAAATGTATACTCTTACGTGAATCGAGGCAACCCGCGTGATTCCGAATCTGGAAAAGTAGTTAGTTCGAAACCGGTGTCCTTCAGATACCAGAGACCCATGGTTAAGGGAGTTTTAAAGGTACCGGAAAGATCCGTTTACCGCTATATGTGAGATGTTTCTCTAGCTCGGTTTTCGCTTGATAGCGCGCACCAAATAACCTGTTGCATGTACAATATTCTGGTCAACGAATTGCGTAAAAGAACATAAGTGCTCTAACCATACTACGATATATTGATTGACGACCGGAGTACCATAAGTCACATCAAGGTGTTTTGTAAGCCATTTGATGTAACAATGCTATCACATGAGGTATTGCCATGCTTTTTAAGGTATCTTTGAGCAATTACTTCAGCTTGGTTAGAAAATACCACGGAGGGGATTGGTGCATCTGACTTCCTAAAAGCATTCATTCCCCCATCATAACATAATAAAACTTGATGTTGCATTAGTTTTCCTAATTGTTTTGAAAGTCTAGCCGTTTTGTCGTTTAAGTGAATCTTTTCAGGATCATTTTGGGATTAAGTGTTGTTGTTTGTGTGGTGTGTTGTTATGGTTTCTTGTGGTGTTTTATAAGTCTCAATTCATGATCGTGGTGTTTGTTTGTTGTGGAATTGGTGTTTTATATAAGTCCTTGTGATGGTTTAGGTTAATGGTTTGTTTAGGTTTAGCTTTGTCGTTTAAAGTTTATCGTAATGAGGTTTGTTAATGTGAAAAATAAGCAAGCCTCCACCAAAAGTGAGCCAAACCGCCACCCAAAGGTAAGCAAACCGCCTCCCTTTTATGACCAAACCGCCACAAAAAACAAAACAAACCGCTGCCTTGTTTGTGACCAAACCGCCACCATTGTTACACAAAACCTCCACCATAAATTGATCAACCCGCCGGCAAATATAATGGCAAACCGCTGGCATGTAATCTGCTAAACCGCCGCCTGAATTTTATCAAACCGCCGCCTTATTATTTAGCAAACCTCCATCAGTTTTGAACTTTTCAAACCGCTGCCATTTTTAACATTTTCAAACCGCCGCGAGACTTTAAGCAACCCGCCGTGTATTAAAATATTCAAACCACCGTGGACATTGAATTTTAGGCAGAGTAACGTTTGTATTTTGTCATTTAATAATCAAACCGCCTTCAAACCTGTCAAACCGCAGCATAGAAGCGCAAACCGCCGCCAAGAACAATGGCAAACCGCCACCATTTATGGTCAAACCGCTGGCTATATTTTGATTATTTTAATCACCCCGCCTTTGACTTGGTCAAACCACCATTTTACTTTTCCCTAAAACACGGATCTTATCCCCTCTTTTTGTCAAACCGCCACCAAGAATATAATTTAATATTCAAACCGCCACGAAGAACATAAGCTCGATTTAAGCATAATAAGCCCAAATAAGCCGATTAGCTTCACAAATAAGCTATAGGGGCTTAATACTAAGTGGTTAGATGAGTATATAACACGAAATAACAACATATTCTTCGTGAATCATCAAATTCGAGCCAAACCACCACTTAGACCATAAAAATAATTCAACCCTTTTAAGCTTATAAATCGATCTAGGAGCTTATGTAACTCAATAAATGGTGACAATTTAACCTGTTTAACATGTAGATCAAGGAAAGAACAGGATTAAAAACCCAATAAGCCCAAATTTTTTTGATCCGTGGGCTTATTCCACAAAATAAGCCACGAAAATTTGAGCTTATGAACCACGAAATCAGTAGATTAACAACACAAACTCCCCCTGTGCTCTGGTGCCAATTATTAACATTAGATTTAACCTTATAACAACGGATCCGGAGGTATGGTAAAATGGAAAAGATGTGTAGCCATATTATTAGAAAGAAAAGAGAAAAGATTATGAAGTTGTGTGTGTTGTTGAGAGAAAATAGAAAAACACACACACACACTTTTACAAGTGTAAACTTCTACCCCTCCATGGAAGTATGGAGGGGGTATTTATAGTCCCGGGCTTGACTAGCTAAACTAAACCGACACGACTATAAATGATAAATGTAATTCCAGATTAGTCACCATATTTTAGGGCTAACAGTTTCTGCTTGGATAATGTTCTCAGGTGCAGTGACAGTTGGTACTTGAGTTGGAGTTTGATGTGTTGAATGAATGTTCAATGGAGGTGGATCTGCAACGCCGTTTTGTTTAGGTGTTCGAGCAGTTGACGTTTCATGTCTTATTCCCTCTTTTGCAAAGTATGCTTGAAGAGTTTTATTAAGAAATTTCGTGCATTTGTCAGTTTGAACTGTTGTAACTTGAGCATGATGTCCTCTTTGGACAAGTGTGAGGAAATCAATGAGAACTCCAGGTGTTTCATCTTTGGACCTCAAGAAGTGAGTCCAAGTATATCAGGAGTAGTCGTCAACAATTATGAGAACATATTTCTTTCCATTAATGCTTTCTACCCGCATTGGATCACATAAGTCCATGTGTAGAAGTTGTAACCGTCTTTTTGAGCTCGGGGTAGTCTTAGTGTGAAAAGACTTTCTTTTTGCTTTCCCCA
>BQNB010111666.1:0-22306 GCA_026074375.1 Tanacetum coccineum | reverse complement strand
GAATAAGTGAAAAGTCAGGAACGATGAATTAATCCTTTTTGGGGCATTCTCGGATCGAAATGCATCTTGTTCTATGATCCCTTAAGGTTATTAAATAACGAAAGTCAAACGTTCTAGTTAGTTTATTAATGAAAAATGAAAAATACAAAAAGATGTGTAGGAATAAATGTATATATATAAATGGTAAAGACGGGGATTTTCAAAACTTATGAGTCTTTAATTCCCTTGATGAACACTTAGCTACTTTTCAAGGTTATTAGTCGAGGGTGATTGAGATTCTTAGTTTTCTAAATGCTTACTTCATAGCATTGCGTGAGGACACGGCAATACCTTAGTATGGGGGATTTTGGTATGTGATTAATTACACATACCTTTTACCTTTAAAAACAAGCTAAAATAACCAAAAACGGACTTAAAATGCCAAAAATATGCTTGTTTTGCTAATTGTGTTGTGCAGGAACGGATATCTAAGAAAAGGACAAAAAACAAAGCCAAAACGACAAAACCGGACACGGAATGGAAAAGCATGGTAAAGACAAAGTCAAGTCGAAGCCAAAGTCCAAAAAGTCAACAGTCAAAGTCAAAGCCGACAATGAAGAATACTTAATAGGTCAAACCCGTACCCATCTGATGGGCCGGGGAAGCCCATTAGTATACCTTTTGAAGACCAAATGGGCCCAAGACAAATGCAAAAGCCCATTTGTGTAAATTATGAAGACTATAAAGACCATTGGCCCAAATCCAAGCCCACTCCAAAGATAGGCCCAAAATCAAGCCCAATTGCCTCTTTAATAAACCCACAAGAAACTACAAGGGTTTATATTGCCATTTGATGAAAGTTTGAAAGACAAGGGGTGAATCTGCCAAAGGCAGATTCTTGTATCACAAAAGGACCTCTCTTGCAATCCCGTTATAACATTTGAGGGGTTGTTTTTGCCATATTCCAAAATTATAAAACCACAAGGACGATGGATGCAAGAGTCTTATACACCTTGAGGGGCCATTTGTGCCTATTCCTCAAACATTTACCCTGTCACTTTTAAAATAAGATAAACACTGTTTATCTTCCTTAACCCTTTCCCGCCATAACCATAACCCCACCCATGTGCACCTACAACACCACGACAACACCCTTACCCCACTTCATCCCACTCCAAAAACATCACCCTCACCCTCACAAAACCCCAAAAAACTACTGTAGCAATCCTAAGCTTTCTTATTGGGTATCACGAATCAATGGGTATGATCAACTTGTTTGGGCTCCAAGGAAATTAAATGGCCAGGATTGAGCTTGGTTTTCCTCTCACCAAGAAAACACAACAAACACAAGAATCAACTTATATATAAAGAAGAAGACAGAAAATGGGGGAGAGTAGTTTTTGAGTTGTAATTTTTACTTTTAAAATGTCTTAAATTATGTTTTAAATTCTGTGTTTAAGCTTTTGTAACCTTCACTGTTTTAATGAAAAATTAAATTTTGTGCTAAATTGTCCATTTTCTTACCTAACTGCTTAAATTTGTTCCAACTTGTTTCACTGCTTAACTCGGTGTCTTGTTGCTTATTTATGCTTACTCTTGCTTGATCATCATTTGTTGCCAAAAACTTTAGCTTATATCAGTTTAAAACAGCTTTAATATTTTTTTTACCATGTTTAAGGGGTGTTTGGGTTAAGCCCAAAATGGGTCAAAATGGGAAGGTCATGGGTTGGTGTCATATGCTCAACTTTGATTAAGTATCATTAAGCAATTTAGAGTCTGTTTTCCAAAGTTATTAAGTTCAAAAAGTGGTTTTCAAGTTTTCACTTATTTTCTTAGGTTCTGTTAGATTTAAAAAAAAGGTTTCAAAGTGCTTAATTGCTTAAGCTTTAGAAAACTTAAGTTGTAGTGCTATTTTAGTGTCCTTTGTGTGTGCTAAAAACCAACTAGCAAAAGTCTTAGGGATCTTAGTCTTTGCACACATTCTGTCAACATTTTTTTTTAAAAGTTTTCACAAATGAAACTAGGCAATGTTTTCATCAAATCCTAAAAAAAATGTGTTTTTCAGTCCTTGAATCTTTGTGCACAAGCTCACTTAGAGCTTAACTCCATCTGTTTTTACTAGATTTTTAATTTTGAGCTTATTTAGTAGCTTATTTTACAGGATGCATTTTGTCCCTTCTTCTTAAGCAAACCACATCAGCATATGCTGATTGTGGACAGCTATTTGTCAACCCTTTTTCTTGGCTTAATTCTGTTGCAAATCTTGTGTACTTTGTTTTTCTAGCAAGCCAATAAGCCATTATATGAAGCCCTATAAGCCTTGAGTCTCCAAGTACACTCTAAGTGGCAAAAAAATAAGCCAAATAGAGTGTCCCTAGGCTGTGTTTCACTTGTTAACAACTTATAGCTTATTTTGGTTTTATGTTTTTTTTCTGTCTGATGTATCTAGCTTAATTGTGTATGCTCTAGCTTATTAGGTTAAGTACCCATTATGCCTTAAGATAAGTTAGCTTATTCCTTCCCTTAGCTTATACATCCCCTAGTAGCTTAACTGTTTAAGTGTCCCTTAGGACTAGGTACAGTTTAGCCTGCCTTGCCTTTTTGCTTAATTTTCCTGCTCTTTTCTTATTTCTTTGTGCTTGTTTTTATCCTACTTAGGCTTATTTAGTTTAGATACTCACTGGTTTTGGCTTATTTCTTTTATACATTAGCTTGTTTGCCCTTAAGTTCCTATTAGATTAGTTTGTTAGTCTGCCAAAAGACCCCACCCTTGAGTGCTTATTTTTCCTGCTTATTTGCTTACTTCTTTGTGCTTATTCGTACTTACCATTGCTTATTAGATTAGGGTTTTCATATTTTTGCTTCTTTTCAACTTTCCATAGCTTAAAATGCCATTATAGCCTTAATAGCTTAAGTTATTTTTGCCTTAGCTCAAGTAGCAAACTGCCATCAAAAAGCTTTCTTTTTCAGCTTATTCTTAGCTTTTCATAAAAAGTTTTAGTTTTAGAAAATAATAAGCTTCATGTCCTTTACAACTTTGCTTTTGAAAGTTTGTCAAAAAAAAAGAAGGGAGATAAGGGGTGACCCGGGTGAGCAAGACTCGAACCCGGGTCTCAACCCTCAATACACCCTTCTTTTATAACTCGCTTACCGCTGTGCCCTTGGGTCTTTTATGTAAGACCCTTGGGCACTTTGATATTTAAGGCAAATTTGACCCTTATAAGCCATAAGCTTTTCCAGCTTATTTTCGGCTTATTCATAAGCCGAATTTCGGGGTTCTTATTTTTCTTAGGTAGGATTTTAGGTCTAGTATTTTAGGAAAAATTTTCAGAATTTTTAAAAATAGTTTAGTATTTTTTTATAATTTAATGTAGTTAAAAGTTTTAAAAATTCATAAAAAATACAAAAACTATCAAAAAAATATTTTTCTTTTTTAGAAAATTTTCTTTAGTCATATATTTCGTAGGAAAAATGCAAAAATTTTCGTAGGGTCATTTTTGTAACTTTTTGATTTTTAAAGAACGGGGCTCGGGTACGGATTTTGTTTTGACTCGTTTTTGGGTCAAACGACCTCCGTTTTCAGTCTAGTCTTTTTCATTCTTCGTTATTAGTCCCCTAGAGTAGTTTAGAAGTGAAAATTTCTTTGTAGGGTTGATTTTGAAGATTTTAGGTTTTTGACCCTTTGTTCGGGATTCGTGCTCTCGTTTTTTAGCTTAATTTCTTAATTTTTAGGTTTTTCTTAATCGTTTTTGTTTGTTATTGTTTAACTTAGCTTTCCACACTCTCAAATCAATTCTCTCATTCAAACTCCAATCTTTCGACTGTATCGATTTTCCAGCACAGCCTCGTTGGGGATAAACGACCCGAGAAAATTCTATACTACTTCCCGGTTTCATTGATTTGTGTTTTTTTAGATTATATATATATTTTATATTCTCTTATATATTATATATATTATAGTTTAATTAAGTACCAATCACTAGTCCAGGATCAAACAGTTCTTGGTAAAAACTACTCAAATTTGTTGATAGCTGATAGTTTGCTAAAAACTATATGGTTATCAATGCACCATGTTTTGCAATAAAGCATTGACTATTCCAGGGCAAACGGCAACTGGTAAAGAATCATCAAATCCGTTTATGGCTGGTAGTTTGCCAAAAACTACAAGTCCAATGATCCACATCTCTCAAGAAGTTATACTCTTGAAAGAGGAGAGGACAGTCTGTAACTTATAGAATTGATGAATTTATGTACCAAATTGATTGAGAATGTCACTATTTTGGAAGATGCTTTTAAGAAGACTCATACTCAGACTCTAACATTGTTTGATAAAGACAGTCAGAACATCGAAAAACAAGCTCAAGTTCTACAACAAAAGAGTATTTGATTTCAGAAGATTCTGTCAAACAGGGGAGGATAGTAGAAAGATGATTCATTAGAGGAGTATGACAAACTTCATGTTATGCTTGGTGTTAAACAGTTCTATTGCTCAAAATTACAACTGTCAGTACTAAACTAATCAGTTAGTACTGCTAGTTCAAACTTAGTACTGCTAAGTGACCGTTAGTACTGTTTGAGCCATAACAAAAGAGTCGTTGAGATAGTTCTGTTTTAAAGATTTCATGATAAGCTCAAATTACTTCTTACAAAATTCCAGATTGTTAATTAATTCATCAAAATGACAACTTTGGAGTCTTGCAACAAACATAATATTGTAAATTGGGAATATATTTTGCTGGGAATGACAGAAGCAAAAGATTCTGAAGTTTGCAAGATTACAAGAGCTGATGGAACTTCAAGTTTTCATGGAGATTTTCAAGCATTGTTAAGAAGACTTGACAGACAAGATTTAGTTCAACTCTACAGTTTGGTTCAAGAAAGATATAAACATCGTTCAATTGAAGGTCTTGATTTAGATTTATGGGGAGATCTGAAAATGATGTTTGATCCAAATGAAGAAGATGACATATGGTTGAACCAACACTATTGGGAGTTGCTGAGGTGGAAACTACATGAATACAGTGGTGTTCATTCTTTATTCTTAGATGGTACTTCAATTCAGATTAACATGCTAGTAGACAAAAAGTATCCACTGAAGAAGGAAATCTTGAAGAGGATGATCAACTTGAAGATTGAAGCAGAAGAAGAAAGTGATATGGCATCTGAGCTTATAAAGTTTATCAAATCTCAGATTGCAGAACAGAGTTAGTGTGATTCTTCAGCAAAAGAATATGAAGATTTTTGTAAAATCCAATAAGCAAGGAAGCTAAAGTGTTTGAAAGAATCCTCTCAAAATCAAAAGGCTTTAATTCAAGAAACTTAAGATTTGAAGGTAAATCATAAGTTTAGGGGAGGATTGTTGGGAATTAAAGAGCTTCTACAAGATATGCTGCTGAAGAACTTAGTACCGTTAGTTAAAGAACTTAGTACTGTTAGTTATAGTTAGTACTGCTAGTACAATGTTAGTACTGTCAGCATATAGTTAGTACTGTTAGTTAATGTAGTTAGTACTGCTTATGAGATATGCATGAGTTATATTAGGAATAGATATATGATTTGTTAACGCGTTTTGTAAGCCTATTAGGGTTTTTCCTTGGTGTATAAAAGGAACCCTTACGGCATAGTTAGGATAGATCATTAATATATCATTATTAGATAATAGAAGCAGATCAATATTCATAGATTAGTTGTTAAGCAAAACATATAGTTGTTTTGTGATTTGTTCAATATAAGTGAAAGTTCTTTGTTCATTGTTTGATTGTTTCTTTTGAGTATATAAAGGTTAATTCCGCATAATCTTTATATATACACCACAAGGTTTCTAATCTAGTTGTTTAGATTTATCTAAACAGAACAAAAGATCCATTTAGTTGGACCCATCAAAACACACGTTTTTAGCCATTTTTATGCATACAAGATGATCATACGACACTATATGATGGCTCGTGATACCACTATAGGTGCTGATTTAATGAATATCATATAATCAAATATAAAACGCAGTAGAACAAGCACCTATCAATGGATCCATAGAGTCATATGATCAATCAAAGTTAAAACTAGAAAACTAGTACCTTTGTAGCGTGATTGGTAGAATCAAATGGTCACCTTCACCTTAACACAACACTTTCAATAAAACCAAGTGATCCATGGAGATCACCTCTATGATGTATCCATACTATACTTCCTTTTATACCAAATAGATGCTAGTCTTAACCCTGTAACCTTGTAAAATGCTTTTGAATGAACAAGATTCAAAAGTTGGATCAAGAAAACTAAAACACTTATGTTGGTTATGTTTATGTGCCGTATATATCATAAGAGAGATAGGGGAGAATCAATCAAAAACATTTTGGCAAGTTGTCATCCCATAAATAGGAGATTATCCTATATATTTGACTAAATACAACTTGATCTTATCCTCTTCTCTTTATCTACATATAGCCGGCTCCTATAAGGGTATTAGTGGACTTTCTTAAACTTTTTAAGTCCAATAAATTAAGTACACTACTTAGTTATTAGAAGCCCAATATTGATCCCGAGTTACGTAGGTTATTTATATACCGTAAATACAATAAATACGATATATAAAATGGTACCTCGGTGTATATGTGTGTGACCCCATAGGCTCACATGTGTCTAGACATATAATTAATTAGTTATTATGACACGAGCATACTCCAACAGAGTGTCTATATGTTTTGTTGAAAAAGTTTTCAGAAAAGTTAAGGAAATGGTAAATTGTTTACATTTCATCTTAACATATCTGTATTTTTGCGTTTTTAGCTTCATGTTAAAAATGTTTCTCAGCATATATTAAGGGGGGTGTCTTTACAATGATTGAAAACTTTCAAAGATCAAAATTTTCTTCTACATATGATGTTTGAGAGAATGATGAAAAACAGAAAGAGAGATTTGTGAGAAAAAAATAGAAAGAGAATTAAGAAATCATATACTTGAAAAAATATAAGTATATGTCATGAGTTTCAAAATCAAGAACAACACATGAAAACAAAAAGAGAGAAGTATGCAAGAAAAGAAATGCCACCATATACGAAAACAAAGAGAGTGCTTGTTCTAAATTCTCTTGATCTTACCGAAATCTCATGATATGATTTCAGATTTTCATCATTGTCATCACAAAACATTCTTTCTAAAAGAATTATCTCGGCGTATGTTGATTGAGTTGCACAGTGTGATTTAGTTACTCTCAAAATACTCCTATGATCTTCCAAAACCGGAATTGATTTACCCCGGAGTCTTCCTTCCAATTTAGGAAAGTTAGGTCTAGGTGATGAAGTTTGATGTGCGAATCAACATGTTTTGAATGCTAAAAGGATTTAAGAGATAAAGATTTGAATGAAAAAGATTGAATGAAAAATGATAAATATGTCAAAAGTGACAAGAATATGATGAAGAAGAATTGAATGATAAGCAAAGACAAAGGTTGGAGTTGAAAAGTGAGAGGCTTATAAGAAAAGATTAAGGGTGTTTCTCCTAAACTAGGATAGAAATCGGGTCAACTCATATGCTATCGGATTTCATTCGTTGATTTCTGGTATTGAAGAAGACATCATGGACCCAGTGATGCAAATACACAACCCCTCCTAGCTACTCAAGTACTTCTCAAAAAGTATTTGTTTCATTCTCACAGAGATTAAACGCATAATCTATCGACTTCTCATTCTGAGAATGTTGGTATTGAACAAAGGACATTCTGCTCCAGTCCTTGCTTACTAAAAGTGCACAAGAGTCTAGAGCCAATTTGATATTCAATGAAATATCTTTAGGATACAAAAGTACGTTTGTATTAAACATCAATAATACAAAAGGTACATGATTATACGTCTTCGTGACATTGCATGTCTTTGTGACAATGCCAAAACATTCTGAAGTGATACTATTAAATAGTATTCACCATGATTGAATGGAAATCCTACCAGTGCTAACGTCATGCCAACGCTGAACGTAGGTCACTATTTGAAAATGATTGATTAATGATTCAAATAAGTGTTAACTAGTAATCTATGTGATTTAGTGGTTATGTGTTTCCCAAGTTAACACAACACTAAGTTTACGAGATTAATGCTTATTTGGATTTCATGATCATATTTCCGCATCGTTATCATCGAGATATTGATTTGAACATATTTTTCAAAAATTGCATCGGGAATTTTCAAAGCATGATCTTGTGATGTATGAACTTCATGGTTAATGTGAAAGATGGTTCTTACTCTGATAATTCTTCATTTCATCTTTTACAACATACAACAACAACATCTCTACCTTTCACAAGCATAACATCTTTAATGAATCTTATAACGACAAAAGTTATCTTTTAAACTTCATGGATCTGATAGCAATCAAGTTTGTTGGTTTGAGGGAGCTTATGGTTATTTTGGGGGAGTATGTTTGATAAATAAAGAGGAGAATGTTTGATTCTTAGAGAGGAAAGAAATGCTTTTGATTTCAATTTCATGGACTTCAAAGGATAATCTTCACCTGGAGCTTAATTTGGAAGCTTATATGATCATGATGCTCACGATGAATCATAATCATCATGAGGGGGAGAAAATATAAGCTTAGTACTGGCCAAATATGAGAAAGAAAAAGATATATGTATATTTGGGGAGAAAATGTAAGGTCAATTTAAATATATAAGGGGGAGAAGATATAAACAAGAAAATATGGGACAAATCACGTTAATGGGCAAAACGAAATTGAAGCGTAAGGAAATCACTGTGTTATAAGTAGTTTGATCGAGAAGATATGTTTTATCTTCATGATTGGTAAGGATTAAAAGAAATAAGAGAAAGCAAAAATAGAATGAGAAAATGCATATATTGTTGGTGAGGATTAAAAAAAGAGAGAAAACAAAATAGAATGAGAGTTATTTTGTAATTTTTCTTTCTTATTGATATGTTTCGAGGTTGCATCATCAAATGTTTAGAATAAGTTGTAGTGCTTCATCAAGCTTAAAGATCAATCAAGATAGCCGGTTCAACATTTGTATGAGATTACTTCAACAATATCATCATCATCATCATCAACAACAACAAGTCATTCAAGAAAACGTCTTCACAATCAAGGTCACTACTTCAACAATCAAGAGATGGATAAAAAAGTATGAAGATTCAAGGATAAAGACAAGTGTTCAAGTCTTCTACAAAGTAATGCTTAATCAATATCATCGTGTTTAAGATCTTTCATTAGCAACATTATGTGATTAAAATCTATTTTCAAGATCAAGATCAAAGATAATGATTTCATACAAGCTATTAAAGAATCAAGTTGCAAAAGAAGATCAAGTTAGCTTTTGAGAATGCTGATTTTGAGTTCGAGATTAGAGTTGATACCTTTACAGATAAAGAAATCTATCCTATTATATAGGGGGAGAAAATTTTATATGGGGAGATATGATACAAGGTCATCCTCAGCTTTCATAAAGAATTCTTAGCATTTTCGAGCTACGCAAGAAAGAGATCCAAATCTATCCTATCATCACATAGGGGGAGATTGTTGGAATTAAAGATAAATTCCACATTTTGATGTAATAATAGAATATACATAGATTTAGGATCAATGTGCTTAATAGAAAATAGTATAGGGACTAAGATTGTAATTTATTTATACTTAGCACATCTCTAAGTATAAATATGGCATAATGCCACCATAATGATGTAATTCTCCACACCAACTCATTTGTATCAATATCAAATGAGAAAAGGTTAAGAAATTTTCTCTCTAAACACACACACACTAATTACACCTTTATCTACACATACTAGTCATCAATCATGATCTTATATGTTTAATAGGTACGAGAATGAAGAACGGGGTTTTTACTAAGGTCGGTGGCATCTTTAGTGTCACAAAGGATGGGTATGTCATGTAAGTTTATGTTATAGTCAACAAGAGCTTGTTTCATCCATAAGGCTTGTTGGCAAGCTTTTTCGGCGAAGACGTATTCAGCTTCGGTGGTGGAAATGGCTAAGGCCGTTTGTTTCTTTGAAAACTATGATGTGAGGCAACATCCTATGAATGTGCATATACCGCTTGTGCTTTTACGATTGACATAGTCTCCTGCATGATTGGAGTCGGCGTAAACCATGGTTTCTACCCCCGTTCCTTTTGGATACCATAATCCTATATGAGTTGTTCTCTTAATATATCAAAAGATCCTTTTTACTGCTTCTAGATGAGAGGTTTTGGGAACTTTTTGAAAACGGGCGCATATAAAAACACTAAACATGATGTCCGGCTGACTAGCCGTTAGGTAGAGAAGACTACTAATTATGCCATGATACTTTATGTCATTAACGGATTCCTCGTCTTCATCCCTGGTGAGTTTGATTTTGGATGACAAAGGAGTTTTGATTGGTTTGGAGTCTTCTAGACCATATTTCTTGAGCATTTCCTTGATGTATTTGGATTGATTGAAAAAGATGTCATCTTCTAGTTGTTTGATTTGTAACCCGAGAAAGAAATTCAATTCACCCATCATGCTCATCTCAAACTCGTCGTGCATGATTTTTGAAAAATCATCACAAAGGTCTTGACAAGTTGATCCGAAGATGATGTCATCCACATATATTTAGACAATGATGATATGCGAATCCTTTTTCTTGGTAAATAAAGTGTTATCTACCAAGCCCATGGTGTAGATATGGTCAAGAAGAAAGGCTTTGAGTCTATCGTACCAAGCTTTGGGTGCTTGTTTAAGACCATAAATAGCCTTTTTAAGTTTAAAGACATGGTTGGGTTTTTCAAAGTCGACAAAGCCGGGAGGTTAAGCGACATAGACTTCTTCATTTATAAAACCGTTTAAGAAATCACTTTTGACGTCCATTTGAAAAAGCTTGAAGTCATGTGCACAATCATAAGCAAGAAGGATTCTTATAGATTCTAATCTTGCTACAGGAGCATAGGTTTCATCAAAATCTATTCCTTCTTGTTGGTTGTATCCTTGTGCAACAAGTCTAGATTTTGTGCAACAAGTCTATAGATTAGTCGCTTTCAGTAGATTGTGACCTACCATGTGTATAGAATGACGGGTGGATATTTTTAAAGATCACATTAAGAGAGAGATCACTAATTATATGGTTTGGTTATCAGGCGGAGGAACAAGACTCCAAACATCGTTTGTTTTGAATTGGTTTAATTCTTCTTGCATAGACATAGTCCAACTTTCTTCTTGTATGGCTTCTTTGACATTTTTGGGTTCTATGGATGACACTAAGCAAAATAAGTTACTTTGACTTTAGACTTAAGATCTTAAGGTTCTTTCGTTAAGATTACCAATGACCGAATCTATGGGATGGTATTTGAATTCCTTGATGTTGACAATTTCTTTTTTTAATGGTTCATTTTCCTTGATTTCTTTGTCTTCTTTTTTATTTTCTATGATTTGACTTTCTATTATATCATCATCTACTAAAGGTGATGAATTTAGAGGTAAACTTTCGTCGAATCTCACATTTAGAGATTCTTCAACCCTCATGGTTTCTTTATTTAGAATTACATAAGCTTTACTATTAGGCGAGTAACCAAGAAATATACCTTCAGTAGATTTGGGATCAAATTTAGTGAGATAGTTTTTAGTATTAAGAATAAAGCATTTACTACCGAAAACTTTAAAATATTCTAAGGAGGGATTTTTAGCTTTGAAAAGCTTGTAAGGAGTTTTTTCAAGGAAAGGTCTAATTAAGATCTTATTCAAGATATAGGTGGAGGTGTCGACGGCATTACACCAAAACTTTTGAGGTATTGATTGTTCATTAAGCATGGTTCTACTCATTTCATGTAAAGTATGGTTTTTACGTTCAACTACCCTATTTGATTATGGAGTACGAGGAGCCAAAAAGTTGTGAGTGATACCATTAGCATCACAAAATGCTCCAAACTATACTTCATTATCAACTTCCCGACCATGATCCGTGGGATTGAAATAATGGGACCAACTTTTTGTATTTGAATCTTTTTACTTAAAATTTTAAAGTGGTCAAAAGCTTCATTTTTGTGTTTTAAAAATCTTGTCCAAGTGTATCCTGAGTAGTCATCGACAATTACAAAAGTGTAGAAGTTTCCTTCGTAACTTTGGACGGCCGATGGTCCAAACAAGTCGATATGTAGAAGTTCTAAACATTTTGTAGTTGAAACCATGTTTTGTAGCCTTATGGCTTGTGTGTACTTGCTTCTCAATGTTGCAAGCGTCACAAAAATGACTCTCATATTTTAGTTTAGGTAAGTTTCTAACAAGCTCCTTAGATGATAGCGATTGAATAATTCGCATATTGGCGTGACCTAATCTTCGATGCTATATGGTCAAAGTATTATCTATAGAAGTCAAACAAAGACTATCTTTTGATGAGTTTCCCATTTTCATTATGTAAAGGCCATTTTTTTCTAATCCCTCTAGCTATGGTAATGCCGTCTTTAAGGATTTCACTACCGGTGTCGCTAAATAATACTTTGCATTTTTATCACATATTTGACCTATACTAAGTAAGTTAAAACCAAGATTTTCCACATGGCTAACATCATGAATAGTAAGAAATTTATGAGTGATTGTACCTTTTCCGATGATCTTGCTTTTAGTGTTACTTCCAAACATTATGTTACCTCCGTTTATAGCCTTATAGGATAAGAAGAGATCTTTGTTGCCCGTCATATGTCTTGAGCATCCACTATCTTTGATCCATTCATCTGGTTCTAGCATGACTTTTAGACGTACCTATAATCACAAAGTAACTCAAGCATTTAGTCCCCAATATCTTATGGGTCTGTTAGCGTTATACATACCATTTGGTTGGTTCATATATGGGTATGGAGGATAAGTTCCCCAAGGATTAAAGCTAGGTGGTTGAAATTGATATTCTTGTTGTGTTTAATAGTTCCAACCAACTTGGTGATAATTGCTTTTTGGATATAATGAACTAGTTTTCCTATGGAGTGTTATGGGGTGTGTTTGGATTTTGCTTTTTCTAAGCCCTTGGCCAAGTTTTAGAATTGGTGCTTGTTTTACATTCTTTACAGAAGTGTTTAATGAAGGTTTCTTTGTTATTTGTACGGAACTGTTTTTCTTTATTAGGTTAGACTCCAAAGATTCACCATTTCCTGCAGGGAGCCGGTTCTGTTTGATTGAACTGGCCGGTTCTCTTGCAGAGGGAACCGGCAATGCTGATTCTACAGTAGACATTTCTTTGTCTACAGGACCCGACTTTTTGGTTTTAGTGTTGCTAGTAGAAGCTATGTCTTCTGTGAATCTAATACGATGCTTATCTTTTTGTGTTTTTTGTTTTTCAAGCATTTCTTGCAAAAAGATACTACTATTTTTGAAACTAGCTAGTTTTAATGATAGTGAGCTAACTTTAGATTGGAGGTTATCACATAATTCACATTTGAGACATGCTTCTTTGTTCCTTTCTAGTTGTTCTATCCTTTTTCTAAGGTCACAAGCTTCGTTTCTTAACAATTCGTTTTTAGCCCTTAGGTGTTTGTTTTTGTTGATTATCCTAAAACTAATTTTGCATAACTTGTTATACTCATTTTGTAATGATTCACTATCTAAAGATGAACTACTATAGTAGGGAGTGTTAGAGAGTACCTCATTATTGTCAAGTTCCATGAGACAGATTTCTTCCTTCTTGGAGTCTTATTCACTATCGCTCCAACACCCAATAACAAATGCCTTTTGATCGTTGTAGGAGTGTTTGGGATAATCACTTATGAAGTGATTTGGATCTCTGCACTTGAAGCACCTATGATCTTCTTTCTCCTTTTTGTCTTCCTTAATCTTCTGGAAGTTCTTTTTGTCGTCATAAGGTTGGCGGACAAACTTTCCTCTTCTTCTAAAGAACTTTTTGAAATCTCTTACGGCCATGACATACTCTTCATCGTCACTCTCTGATCAAGATACTTCTTCATCAGTTGAAACTTTTCTTGCTTTGAGTGCAAGTGACTTGTATTTTTCTCCGTTGCCTTTGGAGATCTCCGAGTCCTTTTCAAGCACTACCTCATAGACTTTTAGATGGCAGATGAGCTTACCCAGAGGTAGTGTTGATAAGTCATTGGATTCTTCTATCACCGTCACCTTTGGATGCCACTTGGTGGGGAGCGCTCTTAGAAATTTCCTAACATGATTATCACTTGAAAAAGATTCATCAAGTGATTTTAGAGATGTAATAATAGTATTAAATCTAGCAAAAGCAAAATTAATAGTTTTATCATCGGAATTAACAAATTCTTCATATTTTTGGACAAACAAGTCTATTTTGTTATCTTTAACTTGCTTATTTCCTTGATGAGTGATTATTGTGAGTTCTAGACATCTTTAACCGTATTACAGATGAAAATTCTTTCATATTCCTTTTTGGGTAGAACATTGAATAAAACCATTTTTGCTTCATCATTTTTGGAAATCATTTTCTTATGGATCTTTTCAAATTTCTCATAAAAGATAATTTCATCCTTACCATCTTTGTTTCTAATGGTAGGTTTATAGTTGCCGTAAACTATAATGTGCCAAAGATCAATATCCTTAGACTTCACATAAGTTTCAAAATGGTTTTTCCAATATATAAAGCAATTAGCCTCAAAGAGAGGTGGTCGTTGCATATATTAACCTTCTTTGTAGTTTTCTGAATCCATTATCGTTTTAAAGATTTAAAATACAATATATTTTAAAGACTTTGGTGACCTAGCTCTTGATGCTAATTATGGAATACTAGAAGGGGGGTTGAATAGTTTTACCGTTTTAAAATTATGCTTTGTTTAAAATCTTATGTGAAGTTTGACAATATTGATGTTTGGTTAGTAATTATGAAAAAGTTAAAATAAGTAAAGAGTTAGAAAGATAGAACCAAGACACAAGCGTTTATAGTGGTTCAGCTACAAGGACACATTCTTTGCCCTACTCCACTCCCCGAGTCACCTACTCGAGAGTTCGAATACACTAGTCACCAACCTCCTTTCAATCGGCGGAGAAGCCTCACAACATCGCTTACACCTTTTAACGGTACAAAGCTAAATACCGAATTCTTTACACGGTAGAATCACACCAATATCACTACACTTGGTTTACAAAGATGATGAATACAACTAAGACTACTATATGATGTACAAGAATCAGAAATGTGATCTTGTTTAGGGGTGAGCATACAGGACCGGACCGGAAAACCAAACCGGACCGAACGTATTTTGGTCCGGTCCGAGGTCCGAGGTTTTTGTTACTTTCGGTCTCGGTCCGGATTGGTTCGACCAAAAACCTGATGATTATGCCATGTAGAACCGGACAGGACAGAAGACCGACCCGGACTGGACCGACCCGGACCGGACTGTACCATTTTGGTCCGGTCCTCGATCCGGCATTTTGGACCAACTCAGTCCTCGGTCCGGTCCGATCTTGGCCGGTCCGGTCCTTGGACCGTGCTCACCCCTAATCTTGATGATGCAATGGAGATACGAAACAAGGTACTTGGTATTTGATCGTCTCAAAGGGGTGTTTGGAAATTTCTTCCTTAAAGAGAATTACCAACAAATGCTAAAGCAAGCTAAATAAGAACTAAAGAGAGAAGAATGATCAGTAGATTAGAGAGTTTAGAATTAGAAATGAGTGAGTAAAACATTAGAAACGGCTTGGTATTTATAGGAAAATATATGCACTGTAGCCTGGTTTTGCCGGTTCCTTTATAGAAAGGAACCGACCAGTGTAACACAATGGAACCGGCCAACAGTAACCAAATCCGAATTTTGATTTGCAAAATCATGAAAGATCATATGTAATCTTGATAGATTAGCATAAGATATGGTGGGATGATGATGTCATTATGATGTAAAACCTTTTAAAGTTTTATTTAAATCTAAGATACTAAAAAAAGGAAAGTTGTAAAAGTGTTTTGGTATAATATGGGTGATTTAGGTAGTTTACACAAAAGTGATTTTATATTTTGTTATTGACAAAACCTAGCAAGATCATCAAAATAGAAATACATGTTTTTAACGATTTATTTGTATTAACATTGTTCGTTCATGAAACTTTGATTATGTTGTAAACGCGTGTCGCGTTTTGTACATGATGTATTGCATGTAGTGTTTTGAATTTTTTTTGCTTAATTTTACAAGTTTTAAGTTGCGATTGTTGATGGTGGTTTATGGATCACGCGTATGTTCTTTATTGTTGTTGTTTGTTCTTGAAACTTTGATTATGTTGTAAGCGTGTGAGGTTTTGTAAACGATGTGTTGCATGTGGTGGTTTGATTATCTTTGTTTTTGTTTAATTTCCACTGGTAAGGCTGGATTAGTAGTTGTGGTATATGGTTTGTACCTGTTATGATCTAAGTTGCATATCTACAGAAGACCCCTATTAGATTATTACAAAAAGGAGAAGAAGATTACAGGTTTATTGATTTGCAGCTTATTATGTGTGGTGACATGTTCAAGGAGATCTTAAGTCAAGGAGGAATCATTAAAGATTGTTTCATTCATGGAGAAGATTACATCTCAACTTCTTTATTTAAGGGGAAGTTCGTAAGCGACTTTGTTTGTATTGTCATCATCAAATAAGGGAAGATTGTTGGGATTCTTGATTTGATGAGACAAAATGAATAAAAGAATGAAACAAAAGGACTTAAATGCAAAAGAAGAATTCTTCAAAAGATGGAAGATTTTGAAGATTTCAAAAGATCTCCGTATGAAGATAGAAGATATCAGAAGATCAAGTTTAATATTTAAAAGATTTATTTATCTTATACTTATCTTCTTATGTAAGCCTTGAAATCTCTCTATATAAAGAGATTCATAGTCTTCTGGTATAGATATCCAGAAAACTAGAGCTCACAATGAGAGTCTAGAAAAATGTGTGTGTGTACACGTTTAGTTAGTAGTTAGATTAATAGTTAGTTAGTTAGTATCTCCAAGGTATAGAATTGGGAAAAATTGGAAACGTATGAGAATAAAAAGCTTGTTTGATAATATATTGTTCTTTATATTCCGCTGCTAATACAATCTTCTTTCCTTCTTTTCTTCTAAACTCATCACCAAAACCTTGTAGTATCCTAGATCGAGAGCCACGAGGCTCTGATATCAAATGTGGAGATCATTATAGACTCATCTAGGATATGTTTTACAGATAATATAAATATGAAACGAAATATAAAGAACAGTATATTATCAAACAAGGTTTTTATTCTCATACGTTTCCACCTTGCCCCAATTCTATACCTTGGAGCTACTAACTAACTAACTATTAATCTAACTACTAACTAAACGTGAACACAGACACACACACACATGTTTTTCTAGACTCTCATTGGGAGAGTTCTATGTTTCTGGGATACCAAAAACCATATGTCTGATATCTCTTTATATACTAGAGATATCTAGGTTTACAAAGGATAAGAACAAATTACAAAAGAGAAGAACAAATAATATCTTCCTAACATATAGTATTATCTTCTGTATCTTTATCTTCTTAAGGAGATCTTCTGAAATCTTCAAAATCTTCCATCTTTTGAAGAATTCTTCTTTTGCATTTAAGTCCTTTTGTTTCATTCTTTTATTCACTTTGTCTTATCAAATCAAGAATCCCAACAATCTTCCCCTATTTGATGATGACAAAACAAACAAAGTCGTGTACGAACTTCATCATAAAGCCAAAGCTTCCCTTGAAGTTGAGATGTAATCATCTCCCTGATTGAAACAAAACTTCCCCTTAAGTAGATTTCCTTTGTACCATGCCACACCAAGGATCTATAAGTTGCAACCTGTTAATATTTCTTCCCATTTTTGTCATAATCCAATAGGGGACTTATGAAAGTAAGCAACTTTGATTTTGATCACTACAAACCAATATCACACTTCTAATCTAAGCCTTCTAACTCCTCAAATTACACACCATTAAGCATAATAAGAAAAATGAACTTGAGTAATAGAAACTCACACCGGCAGTAGTAATAATGACTAGCAGTAGTAAAAACCTTCACCTTATGTAGCACATGTAAATGGTTAAACATTTTAACAATAAGCTTCCCCTGAAACCCATATGTTAACCATTTCTTGAATCTTCAATTCTGTAGACTCTATGTAATGATGACTGATGAAGAAAATTAAGTATAACGAACTGGATGTAAAAGTAGAATAACCCAAACTTGTGTCTTATATCTTGTACTATCCACGTGACTTCGAAATTATAAATAAATCTATGAAATATAAGTAGATCGCAACCTCTTGATAAAAATCCTCATCTTCTATGAGACACATAACTAAAGTGATAGCAAATATGCCCATTGAGCACCATAAGAGAAATCACACACCTTTGCTAGATTTTGACAAGTCTTCATCACAACATTGTAAGCATGAACAAGTTACCTCCAAATGTTGTAAGCCATTTGAGATATGATAAGAACACGTACCCAAGTAATTCCACTTTAACTTCAACTAGGTGATAATTAATCATCTTCGTAACTAATTAATCCAATGAATCCAAAAATACGAGCCTTTTTAAACATTTAAAACATCCAAGAACCAAACAGTAGAATCAAAAACAAATACCCTTCAAAAACTGTTAGTTCTATCCGAGATCCTTCTGTGTGTGTATTGTCCGATATCGGGTTAAACTGGCTGTATTAACATTTTTCTTTGTCCGATATCTGACATAACTAGCAGTACTACGCAGCAGTATTAACATAAAGCTAACAATATTAACTATATTTGTAGCAGTACAAAGTATTCACGCAGCAGTATTAACTTCCCTTTAATGCTAGCAGTAGAAACTCTTTAAATCCGAGCAGTATTAACTATAGTCATCAACGTAACAGTAGAAACTGCTTAATGCCAGCAGCTTAAATGGTTACTAGCAGCATAAATTATCCGACACTGCCAGTACTAATCCCACTAGCAGTACAAAGATATATATGAGCAGTATTAATTGTATTCTAGCCGTACAAATGAATACCATAACTGCCAATAAGACCACGTCCAATAATCTATTAATAACTTCCAATAAACCAAGAAATAATTATGGGAACCAAAAACCAATCCCTAAAAATTAGAGATTTCATATCAGATCCATTCCAAAACACGCTTCAAGTCAAACAACATCTTTCTTTTATTATTATACCATAACTACTATCTGTTTATAATTATATCTTTATATTTGTTTGAAAACAGTAATCATGAAACCATACGAATTCAAACATCTACTGTGATAACTTTCATAACAATCAATTTGCCAAACCAAACCAATGTATTGTGTGTTTCTTCATTTATTCGAACCCAAATCACACAACAAATACACATTCACAGCTAAACATGATCATCAGCAAACATCAAACCAAATAGCAGCACTAATATATAACCACTGTTTAAGGATACTTTTTTTTAAGTATCCAGACGACACCTTTTTAGCGACACTTTTTCTGTTCCTAAATTGTCACTAATTCTTCATTCTCCTTCTTTCCATTCTTTTTGTGACACTTTTTAGTGTCAGTAAACTGTCACTTTGTGAGAAATCTTGGCACTATTAAAAATTAACAAGCAGTACTAACGAGATGTACCCGAGATTGCTACACCAGTAGTATTAATACTATATCAAGACCATTAACACCATAAATCTTGACGATCCATAAGCATACTTTGTGTCAATTATTCTTGGTAGCATTGGCATCAGATCCATGGACAAAAGAAACAATATCATCACAAAGTTCAAAACCATTTTGCATGCTGCTTCTTTGAACAATGACATACATGCTGCTTCGAATCATGCAATACCTATTGTATTTGCTACTTCTTATACCTTTTTCCTTCATAGAACCGATTCAAAAAACACCTTGTAGATCCTAGATCAAGAGCCCCATGGCTCTGATACCAATTGTGGAGATCGTTATAGACTCATCTAGGATATGTTTTACAGATAATATAAATATGCTGCGGAATATAAAGAACAGTATATTATCAAACAAGGTTTTTATTCTCATACGTTTCCACCTTACCGGAATTCTATACCTTGGAGCTACTAACTAACTAACTATTAATCTAACTACTAACTAAACGTGTACACACACACATTTTTCTAGACTCTCATTGGGAGAGTTCTATGTTTCTGGGATACCAAAAACCATATGCTTGATATCTCTTTATATACTAGAGATATATAGATTTACAAAGGATAAGAACAAATTACAAAAGATAAGAACAAATAATATCTTCCTAACATATAATATTATCTTCTGTATCTTTATCTTCTTAAGGAGATCTTCTGAAATCTTCAAAATCTTCCATCTTTTGAAGAATTCTTCTTTTGCATTTAAGTCCTTTTATTTCATTCTTTTATTCACTTTGTCTCATCAAATCAAGAATCTCAACATTTTTTGTTGTCGTTCTTCGTTTGTGTTAGCATGATTATGCATTTGGTGTGTATGGTTTTGGAAATTGTGTATTGCATGAGGTGTTTGGAAGTGTTTTGTTAATTGGTTTGTTTAGGTTCTTGTAGTTTAGTGCGGTGATTTGGGTTATGGGATGTTTGTTAAGGCTGTTTTTAATTGTTGCAATTTGAAGTGGCGATTTGGGTTATAGGATGCTTATTAAGGCTATGTTTTCTGTCATTCTTAATCTATGTAAGTTTCATACTTTCATGTTTTCCCTATATAAGATTTTTGATAGGGTGTGTTGCATGTTGAAATGTGTTGCATCACTTACTTTTGTTTGATGTGAGCCATGTTTGATTGGAGGAAGTAATGATCAGGTGAGTTGTGGTCATAATTGTTGATTTCATGGATGGGTGTTATGCAATTTGCGTCCTATAGTTTAAGATTTGCATGTTTGTTTTTAATTTGTGATGTCTTTTGTTTGTTTGAGATTTATGATGTCTTTTAATGTCTGATATGCAATCATTAACATAAAAAAGGGCCATCAAAATTTAAATTTTTGTAATTATGGTCAGTTTTAACCGTGATATCTGTTGTTGTTTTATATGTGTTTATATTTGTTAATACAAATAATGTCTAAAAACGTTATTTATATTTTTCGACATCTCGATGTTTTAATAATAACAAAATGTAAAAACCTTTACGATAAAAATAAACGTTTATAAATTACTAACCGTAAAATTCTATTTCTAAGATTAATCACTTAAGGTATGGATAAACAAATCATTAAACATGATTAGTGATTAAGAACATATTTTTCTTAAACCTCACATTTCTACAAAAGTGTTTTTATAAAAATATAAAAATAAAATATTTATTTATAAAAGAAATGTATTATTAAAATAATAAATTTGAAATCATATTTTTCCCCCCAAAATGGAAGGTTCTAAAACAGATAACACATTTCTCACAAAAAGACAAAAAAAGAGCGTAGTCTACGGCGGCCCCCTTATAGGCCTGGCGGCCCCCTAATATATTTGGGATCGCCGGGACCGCCACCAGCACAACGACTCTTTTTGTCTCCTATAAATATCGGCCACCCCCATCTGAAAAACAGAACCTCTTGTTACGAATTTTCTCAAATTTACTTTTCTCTTTTCTTTCTTTCTTTCTAAAACATAAATCTTAATCACTAACGTACCTTGATCTTGTTTCAAGTGATTAGTTCTTTCTTCCTCCCTTCTTCTTCTAATCAAGTGCAAGAGAAGAACAATCGTATTCTTCTACATACAAATTCTTATTAAGTGATCTCCTTCTTCCTCCTCAAGATCACAAGTCTTTATTGTATTAACTTTGTGTTGTTGTGTAAATTGGATTGTGTGTAGATCCAATTGTGTAAATTGTGTATTTGTAATTTGGATTGTGTGTCAATCCAAGAGTATATATCTTGTGAGTGTGTAAAGACTTAGTGAAGTCTTAGATTGGTTCTAGCTAAGATTAGGACTCGACATCTAGCTTTGTGTCGGAAAAGAAAGTAAGCGACGTGTAAATAGTTTTCTCCGCCTAAAGGGAGCTTGTTGACATAGTGAAATCTCGAGTGGAGTACTCGGGGAGTGGAGTAGGAACGAAGAGGTGCTTCGTAGCCGAACCACTATAAATCTTGGTGTCTTGGTTTGATCGTTTCTTTCCTTATCCCTTTATATTATTATTGTTCATTTAGTTCATTACATTAGATAGTTTTTATTGTGATTCATATTGTTGATTGATTGACATATAACTTGAAGCAAACCATTTCATAAGCAAAGAATTTTAAACCGGTCAATTAACCTGTAAACTATTCAACCCCACCCCCTTCTAGTTTCCACAAAATTAATTTCGGACGGGTTTTCTATAGGATGATTAATTTCAGACGGAGATTTTTCAAAATTAATCACTAAAATCCTAAAACATTCCTAAACGGTTCA
>BQNB010111665.1:6994-20748 GCA_026074375.1 Tanacetum coccineum | reverse complement strand
AGGCCTTAGACACTAAATGTATTCAGTTGAAAGATACGATTACCTCCCTTAGGATTCAGCTAGATGGCCTTAAGGTAGACAACGTGAGTCTCAAAAGACGGTATGATGACCTGTCAAAAGTGAATACCTACCCACGTACTGCGTACACTGAAAAGCTTATTGCTTTAACTTCTGAAAATACCAAGCTGAAAGCCCTAGTGCATGGTAAAACAAGTAGTGGACCTTCAACCTCTGAGACACCCAAAGTGCTTGCTCCTGGAATTTACAACTTAGGTTCTAAGTATATTCCACCACCCAAACGTGCTAACTGGGTGAAACCAACCCCGTTGCCTAAGAAAAAGCAAGTTACTTTTCAAGAACCCCCCAGGACTTCAAATAGACCCACACAGAAACCACCAGTGCAACAAAACAAGAAGCCTAATGTTTCTGTGAATCTGTCTACAAGAACCAAACCTGCCACTGAATCTCGCAAACCTATGCCAAAGAGCCACACTCAGAACCATCGTATCTTGCCTAGTAAAAGTGTGAACGCGAGGAGAGCAGCAGATCACAATAGGAACTTGAATTTTGTCGATCATAATCAGTTTGTGATTCGTTCTTTGAAGTCTGTGAATACCAAAACCCCCCAGGCCAAACATAGTGTGAATCATACTAAGAAGGTTTGGAAAGCAACCAGGAATCATAATGTGAACACTACTAAGACAGCTTGGAGACCAACTAGAAAGGTTGTTGGTAGTGTTAAGCCTCAGTGGAGACCCACTGGACGACATTTTGGGTTGTTTGATACCTGTCCTTTAACTAGGATAGTGGAACCCATTGTTGAGCCTTTAGAACTTACCCCGAGCGTTAGTTCTAGTTCCAAAGTTACTATGATCTCTAGGTTCACTGATTGTAAACTTAGTGATCGAAAGGCTGGTTCCAAGGGGTTATCTGGTATTTTTGAATGCTAAAGCATTGTATCCTTTGTATATTTATGTATTTGAAATAATAATAATAATAATAATAATAATAATAATAATAATAATAATAATAATAATAATAATAATAATAATAAAATGTTTTGATAAATGGCTTGCAGTTATTTCAGACTGTAACCCGATCTTTACCCAGAGATTTAGTGTACGTTTCAGTGCATTATTTCTTTACAGACAAGAAGTTGTCTAAGCCCCGAACCATTTTTTTCTCATAAACAACTTGTTTCTTCAAAACATGTTCGGGTTAACCAAATCAAACATTGACACGGGTCATTGTTTGAGGGGGAGAATCAGTACTACTAACCGTTTTTGCAGGTCAAAAGGACGTACTGTTGCTGATTCTATTGCTGAAAGATTGACACGACCATCCGCTTACAAGTTCAAGACAGATTGCAGTATCATTCCTGTCTGGGTATTCTAAAGGTCTTGTTTCAATTACTCACTTGCTAAAATGTGATGAATTCGCTCGCCTCATAATTTGAGGGGGAGCTCGATATGCTTTAAGTCCACATTCTAGATCAAAACCTTTCACAAGTTTCATGCTTTTGATCGGGGGAGAAAATGTGACTTAAACACGTTAAACGGATAATTAAAAGATTTGATTGATTCTAAAAAGATAAGTCCTATCCATGCATGTGCTAAACATCTTTTGATTATCGACGCACATGTGTAGGGGGAGCACAAGTGGTAAAATATCAAAAATGTCAAGATACCAAAAGTTTGTGTTATACACACGTATCTTGATAAATGACAAAGAATCTTTTGTTTCATGCTTCGAAAAGTGATCTTAGAGGAAGTGCTGAGAAATGAGATGTTGTTCCACCATGGAATTCCGATGAATGCTCCATGCCTGTCTTCGGACTATCGCCCACTAGTGAAGTGATTTCCATAAATGTACTTGTACAAGTTTTGGATTTCCCAAGTGCACTTCAAATCTTTCGGAATATTGTCAAAACACATCAGAACATTCTGATTTAAACTTCGTTTGTGCCCAAACAAATTAATAAACCACATCAAATGTTTCTTCAAATCATTTTTGCCACCTTCTACGGTACTTAATTGTATTAAGAATAAAATTGCTTGAAAAAGGAATTGTACGGAATAGTCACAAAGAGTAACTGTATCCGACCAAAACTCTTTAAGACCCCATTCTAGTAGTAGAAATACAATTAGTGTGTTTAGTCTTCGACATCTGGTCCTAGAGAACTGCGAACATTAGGGAATCAGAATACTAGGATATTAGAAGGAACTATGCTTGTTCCACGTGCCTGCAAAGCTTTCAAGAAAGATTCTTAGAATGAATCTATCTGATCTCAGGTGCAGTATTCAAACTGTAATCGTTTGATCCCACCACTGGAATCAGAGTTAATGTAACCGAACCAAATTGATAATCGCTATACTCGTCCTTCAAAATATAAAAACCTTTGTGTGTTCACAAAATGTTTATCTAGAACACATTAAGTGGATTTTACATAACAAAAAGTATTTTGTTGTGACAAAATTTTTTCATCATAGGTGAATGATGAATCCCAAAAGGTCTCCGATTCACAGAATGAGCTCATATCCATACCGACAGTATCTGAATTAATCAAGAAAGCTTTTACATTTCAAAGCTACCGCACAATCTCTAAAAGTTAGAGAGGATGCTTCAAACACCTTATTCCTTCTTGATCTGTTCTCTAATTAAGTTGATCATCTGAATTAAGTCATCATCAAACTCACTTACTTCACACTTATGATCAAGCATCTTCTGAAGTGTAGTCTTTGGAAGTGGATACTCAACATCATCAAGCATGTAGATAATCATACCTTCCATTATCAAGCAGTGTACTCTACATGATTTGTACAACCTCCAACTCTTAATAGGTGCTTCAAACTGCCATAAACCATCAGTAGCAACAGGTTCAAACATGACCTTTAAAGGCCAGAATAGACATTTTTCCAGGTCACTCTTTGGTAATTCTTCCTTAAACCTATCTTTGACCAGCTTCCATAGAGTCACCATGTCATCTCTGTCAAATTCCTTAAGCATAGCCTCAAAATAAGGATATGCCTTTGGTGCCTGACCAACTCTAAAAATCTGATAAACCTCCCTTAGCTTGTCTTTGAAGATTTTCCAGTCATATATTGGTGCTTTGACAACTGAAGGAGTAATATCCACTAAGGATTCTTGTCTTACTAACACTACCCATTGTTGAAGATTTATGATCTTATCATGATCATCACTGTCTTTTTCTTTAACATCTTTATTCCCTTCAGACTGTTGTTCTGAGCCTTCAACTGTTTTCAATCTCTTAGCTCTTTCCTTTTCTAATAGAGTGCCTGGCCTCTTAAATCTTTCACTTTCTAGCTTGGAATCCATAGGCACAAAATCTTGTATGGTTTCCCAAACTGGAATGAAAGTCTCTTCAATTTGCTTAAATGTCATGCCCTTGAAGTCTTTTGTCTTCCATTCAACATGACTTCTCAGGACTGATGTATAAAATTTCCTTATGTCAGTCTTGGATGCTAACTTACTTTGTTGTGCATGATATTTCTTAATTTAAGCTAGATCCTTCTGATATTTGGCAAGCTTTATGATTAACTCAATCTTATCCTCCAGAGACAGAACATCTTCAGCTTGTGCATATTCCTTCAAATGTTTAGCAATCACTTCATTGCTTCTGTCAAGTTCATCAATCATCATTTTGAGCTCTCCTTCAGTGTGAAGTCTGGCTATCTCAGTATCCCTTGCAGCTTGTTCTCTTAGCCTTTGATTTTCTTGAGCAAATTCTTCTTCTAGTTCTCTAGCTAGCTGTTCACTCATTTGTTCTTGAACCTTCTGTTTAGTTGGTTTTGCAGGTTCAGTCATGATTCCTTTGCCCTTGTCTTCTTTGTTGATAGATGGAATGTTGATAGGAATAGGTGATGAAGATGTCATAACAACCCCTCTTGATGCTCTTGTCCTTCTTGTATATGGTGTTACAGTAGTGGTTGTAGTGATAACAGCAGTAGTGGAATCCTTTTCACTAGCAGTGGCAGCAACAGTGGGAACAAATAAACTAACAGGGGAAATGGTGGACTAGCAGTGGTAAAAACTTCCTTCAAACCTCCACTGGCTAGTATATTAGCAGCTCTCATAGAACTCAAAACATTCGCCATTTCCCCTGTGCTCTCACTCCCTTTGTCAGTGCTTTTGTTGCTATCCCTTTCAATGCCAAAATCCTCCCATTGATCCATTATCCCCCCCCCCTGTTTGGATGGATCCTCCAAATCATCTTCTTATGGGAACCCAAGCCATCACAGACTTGAATCTTCCTTGTGCATCAATGTAATCAAATCTTTTCAAAATGATTGATGCATTGTTATATTTGGAGACATGATCTATTACTCTGTTCTTTGGCTTCAAAACCCAACATGATGAAGCCTTAACAGCATTATGTACTGCTTTTGGCTTAGCAGCATTAATTGTTTTTCTCCCAAAATTGCCACCATGTTGTGATAATCACAAAAAGCAAGCTCAGACATTGTTTAGGGTGCAGGGTTAAAGATTATTAGATGAATTGGTACAGTGGGCAACTTCAATTGATATTTTATAGGCACTAAAAACAATTTAATTAATGCAACAAACTTTTGAGCCCAACAATGCCAACGGCTATATTGTTAGTGGGAAAATAGTCAACCAGTGGTAACTTATGCTAACAGTGGAAACAAATTGGTCAAACAGTAGGAAATAATCCTAAGGGTATCAACTGATCTTCAATAATCAAAAGCAAGCCTACCCGATCCATACATACACACTTGCAAAAGCAAGATAGACATGCATGAATTCATGAGTCCTTTGCTCACTAATCATTTCTGCTAGAAAAAAACTTGGCTATTGACCCTTGAGATTGTAAAAAACTTTGGCAGTTGAGAGGGGACAGGGTAAGTTTTCGTATGTTTAATCTCCCCAAATTGACTCATTTTCAAAAGTTTTTCAAGAAACCTAGGGTACATTAGAAATTTCTTGCTACCCTTTCTTTTAATATTTGTGATCATACCATCAAAAATCATTTTAGAGAAATTATAAATCCTGTTTGTGGCAAGACACACAATAGCAGTGGCAATGTTACTACTAATACATTAAAGGGCAATACTTTTAGACTTAAAACATTTGCATGATGGTATGAATCAAAAACTTCCACTGATGGGTAAATTGACCTTTTTGAAATGAAAATCTTTGATTTGGTAAAATATTATAACCCATCCGTGAAAGATTTGCAAATAGGTCAGTGTCAGTCAAATCACTAATCCCTTCCTCATCTTTTAGTTTGAGTATACTCATAATAGATATTTCAGTGACACGACACTTTGCTTGCCATTGAATTTTAGGCAATAATATTCGTGTTTCTCTATCCGATTGTTTCGATCCTAGAGTGGACAAAACTGTCGGATGTGTGAAACATAGATAGTGGGATGAACCAATAAAGCATACCTTAGAGGAGAAGCTTCAAGAAAGTCCACTATCTGGTGGAAGTCGGTGTTATGCTCTGTTTTCTCCAAAATTGCCACCATGTTGTGATAATCACAAAAAGCAAGCTTAGACATTGTTTAGGGTGCAGGGTTAAAGATTATTAGATGAATTGGTACTATGGGCAACTTCAATTAAGATTTTATAGGCCCAACAGTGCCCCCAATGGCTTATATTGTCTAGGGAAAATAGTTAACCAGTGGTAATCTTATGCTAACAGTGGAAACAAATTGGTCAAACAGTGGGAAATAATCCTAAGGGTATCAACTTATCTTCAATAATCAAAAGCAAGCCTACCCTATCCATACATACACACTTGCAAAAGCAAGATAGACATGCATGAATTCATGAGTCCTTTGCTCACTATCTGACCCATGAAGAAAATTAACACACATATTAACCACTGTATCCCTGTTTTAACCCATTCTTAAAATTTTCCTTGGTCACCACCCTACCACAACCATACTAGGTCAAGTGTCTTGGCAGAATGAGACCCTTCTCCAATAATTATACACCCAAATGCCATAACCCACAACCACATGCATACTAAAAATCGGCTTAGTGGAAGACATGAGGGCAACTCTTGTGGACCAAATTTGTGTATAACCCATGAATGAGATCTCACACTACAGTGCCTCGAAAGTTAAGGACTCTAGCAAGTAATTAAACTGGCCTTCATTGTCACAAAACTCTCACTCACCAGTGGGGACAGTCTAATGATCATGGCCTTGAGTCTCTAGGAATAACCTATCCATAGAGGTGTCCTTATAACCCATCCCAAGACAGTATGACTTACAACATGATGTGATTCCACTTTTGATACACCATAGAAGCCTTTTCATGACATGCTCAGCCTGCAATTGTTAGTCCAAAACCAAGAAAAACACTAACAGTGTAAAGTTAACCCCAACAGTGGGAAAATTTACACTGGCAGTGGAAACTTAACAGTGGGAAAAATAACTAACAGTTGCATTTTATACTAGCAGTTTGAACACTTATTTATCTAAATAACAGTGCTCTATTCCTATATAAAATCTTTCAAAACTTTAAGAAAAAAGACATTTTTAGGGATTGAGCATTCCAATACTTACAACTAAGTACTGGAATCTTCCCACATCAAAAGGTTTGGTTAAGAGATCTGCAACATTATTATCTGTATGAATATGATCCACATTAATCAACTTCTTTTCATAGCAGTCTCTTATAAAATGATGTCTTATATCAATATGTTTTGTTCTTGAGTGATAGACAGGATTTTTAACCCTTTTCACTAGTAGTGGCAGCAACAGTAGGAACAAATGAACTAACAGGGGGAACTGGTGAACTAGCAGTGGTAAAAACTTCCTTCAAACCTTCACTAGCTAGTATATTAGCAGCTCCCATAGAACTCGAAACATTCACCAATTCCCCTGTGCTCTCACTCCCTTAGTTAGTGCTTTTGTTGCTATCCCTTTTAATGCCAAAATCCTCCCCTTGATCCATCATTCCCCCTGTTTAGAGCATCCTCTAGAACATCTCCTCTAGTCGTCTAAGCATCCTCCAAAGTCTTGATCCTGGTCTTTAATTGTGAGATTTCCAGATCTTGACTCTGGATTTTTGCAGCATTATCGAGGAGTGTTTGACTTTGCAATTTGGTACAAAAGTCTATCAATTCATCACCACCAAGAGAGAAGTAGCCCTTGGGATGTTCTGATGGAATGCAGAGGTTCATTAGGTATGTTTTCCTTGTCCTGCCATTGCTCTAAGCTAAGGGGGTGGTAGTAGGGAAAGATTCTCTATGACTGTCATTATTTGGAGGAGATATCTCTTAGACGAGATGCTGGCTCATCTGTTCCAGGTGTAAGGGCTTTAGACTGAGCAATCCGGATAGCCCTTTTGGTTAATCTTCTAGGTGTGGGAGTATGTGATATAGTTGAGAATTGTTGGGATATAGGTTCTTGAGAGGATGTGAGAGTTGTTGTCTTATGAGGAATAGGTTCTTGAGATTGTGGAAATTAAGCTTGACGGGAGGGTGTGTGATGGGGCTTAGTTGGGTTTACTGGCCCTTCACCCTGAGGAACTAACATAAACTCAAACAAATCAAAATTTCTTCTAGAAAAACTTAGGCTATTGACCCTGAGAGTTGTAAAAACTTTGGCAATTTGAGAGGGGACAGGGTAAGTTTCTGTATGTTTAATCTCCCCAAATTGACTCATTTTCAAAAGTTTTTCAAGAAACCTAGGGTACATAAGAAATTTCTTGCTACCCTTTCTTTTAATATTTGTGATCATACCATTAAAAATCATTTTAGAGAAATTATAAATCCTATTTGTGGCAAGACACACAATAGCAGTGGCAATGTTACTACTAAATTTATTAAAGGCAGTACTTTTAGGACTTAAACATTGCATGATGGTATGAATTAAAAACTTCCACTGATGGGTAAATTGACCTTTTTGAAACAAAAATATTTGATTTGGTAAAATATTATAACCCATCCGTTAAAGATTTGCAAATAGGTCAGTATCAGGCAAATCACTAATCCCTTCCTCATCGTTTAGTTTAAGTTTCCTCCTAATATATGATTAAGAGACAGTCACTTGCTTGCCATTGATTTTAGCAATAATATGTGTTTCTCCATCAGCTGTTTCGATCCTAGCAGTGGACCAAAACTGTCAGATGTGTGAAACATAGATAGTCGAACGAACCAATAAAGCATACCTTAGAGGAGAAGCTTTAAGAAAGTCCACTATTTGGTGGAAGTCGGTGTTATGCTCAGTTTTCTCCAAAATTGCCACCATGTTGTGATAATTAAAAAAAGAAAGCTTAGCCATTGTTTAGGGTGTAGGGTTAAAGATTATTAGATGAATTGGTACTGTGGCCAACTTCAATTGAGATTTTATAGGCACTAAAAAGAATTATGATAGAGTTAAATCAAGATAATTGGGATTTGAGAATGAGTAAATCTTTTAGAAGAATAAAACTATCTTGAAAAATCTATTTGAAGAAGTTATATAGAGACACAAGCGGCCAAAAAATCTCAACGACAATTTAATTAATGCAACAAACTTTTGAGCCCAACAGTGCCAACGGCTATATTGTCAACGGGAAAATAGTCAACCAGTGGTAACTGATGCTAATAGTGGAAACAAATAGGTCAAACAATGGGAAATAATCCTAAGGGTATCAACTTATATTCAATAATCAAAAGCAAGCCTACCCTATCCATACATATACACTTGCAAAAGCAAGATAAACATGCATGAATTCATGAGTCCTTTGCTCACTATCTGACCCATGAAGAAAATTAACACACATATTAACCACTGTATCCCTGTTTTAACCCATTCTTAAAATTTTCATTCGTCACCACCCTACCACAACCATACTAGGTCAAGTGTCTTGGCAGAATGAGACCCTTCTCCAATAATGATACACCCAAATGCCACAGCACACCACATGCACACTAAAATCGCTTAGTGAGACATGAGGGCAACTCTTGTGGACCAAATTTATGTATAACCCATGAATGAGATCTCACACTACAGAGCCTCAAAAGTTAAGGACTCTAGCAAGTAATTAAACTGGCCTTCATTGTCACAAAACTCTCACTCACCAGTGGGGACAATCTAAGACTGGCCATGAGTACTTTATGAATACCTTAATCCTAGAGGTTCCTATAACCCATCCCAAGACAGTTTGACTTACAACATGATGTGATTCCACTTTTGATACACCATGGAAGCCTTTTTATGACATGCTCAGCCTGCAATTGTTAGTCCAAAACCAAGAAAAACACTAACAGTGTAAAGACTACAGTTACACTGATTTATCGAATAACAGTGCAAATCCTATACAAAACTTTACAAAACTTAAGAAAAAGACATTTTTAGGGATTGAGCATTCCAATACTTACAACTAAGTACTGGAATCTTCCCAAATCCAAAGGTTGGTTAAAAGATCCGCAACATTTATTATCTAAATTAAATAGGATCCACATTAATCAACTTCTTTACATAGCATCTCTATAATATTCTTATATCAATATGTTTTTGTTCTTGAGTGATAGAAACAGGAATTTTAACTATTACAAATTGCACGGTATTGTCAATAATAATATCTTAGTGTTTCATAAAATTGTACCACAAAGCAGCAACTGATGTTGAATCAAGAACGTGTCCAACAATCCACTTGGAGCTCCACATATTCTGCTCTGTGTGAGTGCCATAATAGTCTGCTTTTTCATGCAAGAATCAACCTCTCCCAAAAACTTAACAACCCCTAGGGGTTGATTTTTTCTATCTTGATTATAACCATCATAATCAATGTCTTATAGGCCACTCAAGTCAAAAGAGATTCTGTATTAGATACCAAATCCTACAAAGTGACCTTTTTGGTACCTAAAAATTCTCTTGACACCATGAAAATGAACACTCTTTTTAGGATGTCACTTGGTGTCTAGCACAGAACACAAACAACAAACATAAATCTGGTCTTGAATGCAGTAAGATACAAATAAGAATCCCAATCATAGAGTCTATATAATGGAAGATCCATATCTTTTCTAGGTCCATCCTTTCCCCAAGGATTCTCCCTATCCATGGGAGTCTTTGCTGTCCTTACATCTGTGTACCCAAACTTTTGAAGAATATCACCAATATATTTGTCTTGTGAGAGGAAGATACCATCATTCTTTTGTAGTACTTGCAATCCAAGAAAGAAGGTGAGTTCGCCCATAGCACTCATTTTGAATTTGTCATGCATAAGGGCCTCAAATTCTCTGCACAGCTTTGGATTTGATGATCCAAATATGATGTCATCTACATAGACTTGTACAAGCAAGAATTCTCTTTTGTACTTTCTTATGAACAATGTCAGATCTATAGTGCCTCTTTGAAAGCCATTTTCTAAAAAATATTTGGACAGAGTACCATACCAAGCTCTGAGAGCTTGATGAAGTCCATACATAACCTTCTCTACCTTGTAAACTCTGTCTGGGAACTCTGGATCTTCAAAGCCAGGAGGTTGCATTACATAATCCTCTTCATCAATAGTCCCATACAGAAAAGCACTTTTGACATCCATTTGGTATACTGTAAATCCCATAAATGAAGCGTATGCTAAGAACATTCTAATAGCCTTAATCCTTGCAACTGGTGCAAAGACTTCTTTATAATCAATTCCTTCTTCCTGAGTATGCCCTTGTACCACAAGCCTGGCCTTGTTTCTAATTACAATTCCCCTTGCATCTTTCTTGTTTTTGAGGACCCATTTTGTTCCAATAGGCCTCACCCCTTTAGGACAGTCAACCAAGACCCAAACATTCTGAATCTGAAATTGTAGAAGCTCTTCTTGCATAGCTTCTACCTAGCTTTCATCTTTGAGAGCATCAACAATTTTATTGGGTTCTTCTTGAGACAAGAAACATGAAAATAAACAATACTGTAAGAGATCAGGATTAGTCTTTTGGTGAATTGTAGCTATGAAGCTTTGTTCTTCTACAGTCTTGGCCTTATGTCTGATTTGTATTTTTAGTATTATTGATTTTAATTGCATTAGGACAACCAGATTCTTTCACAAACTTAATCATAGGCCTTGACATATTACTACCAAATATTTCTCCTTGCTCAAAAATAGAAGTATTATTACCATCTAGGTCACTCCTAACATCTTTTGACACATCTACACTAGGTGCGGGCCTAGTATAATTCTAGTAGACAATGTCACCAAGAATTGCCAGTAAACCAGTTCCCATGATAGATTTCTCTGAGGAGGTGAATAAACTTGGGCAGGAGGAGGAGGTACAACAGTATACTCATTGAATCCTACACCAGTTTTATCTTTAGCAGATTTTTGACTCTCTAAGAGATCATTTAAATCTTTTGAAGCATTACCAAATCCTACTAATTTATGATCTATGCTTTCTTTTTCCTTCTTCAACTCCTCAAGTTCATTTTTGAGAGATTCAATTTTATTATCTCTAATTTCTACATCTCTCTCTAGTACTATAATTCTTTCATAGAATTTAGTTTCATTTACTTTAAATTCTACTAATCTAGCCTTAACTTGAGATAAACCTCTTTTGTAGTTATACAAGTTAGTCTCACAATCACTAAGTTCTTTATTTAACTTATTAATCTTAGTCTTGAGGTTTTCTGTGTTTTTCCTACATGATTTAGAACAAAAGGAATCATCATATACCTCATTATCTGAACTTGAAGAACTTCTTGAAGATGTATATACCATTAATGCAAAGTTTGTAGGATGCTCTTCTTCTTATTCAAAGCTTCTCAACAGGCTCTGATACCACTTGTTGTTCCCAAACTTGGATCTTATGCCTTAGGTTATAAGGTTATTGTTATCTTGGATAAACACAAGGTAACAATGAGAGAAACTTTGTTAATGAGTTTCACCAAAGGCTATGCGGAATCTAACCTTTAGTGATCAAGAAGATAACAATGAAATGAAATGAAAATAGTGAATAACCAAAAAGCTTTAATATTATTAAGAGAATAATACGAGTACTCTGACAGTACTAGGGTTTACAAAACCTTAAAGCTATGAGAGTAGTATGTGAAAGATGTGTATATATGATGTCACTTGCTACTTAACCTAAGGACTCCTTTTATAGTCCAAGGAGTCCTGTACATGATAGTATCTAACCAAATCTTCTAAATATATGGGATATACACAAAAATACATTCTAAACATAACAATACGCGTCTTTGACTCTGAGTAATCCTTATCTTCAATCAGCAGTGGAAAGTCTTCAAGCAGTGGAAACCTTGGCAGTGGTAGAGATACACTAACAGTGGGAAAAATCTCTAGCAGTGGGAACCATATAACTAGCAGTGGGAATGCCTTAGCATTTTATTCCCAACAATCCTCCCCTAAACTTGATACTTCATCTGTATGTCAAGTTTCCAGAATAAAATGATTATCTGGAGAGGATGCTTCAAACACCTTATTCCTTCTTGATCTGTTCTCTAATTAAGTTGATCATCTGAATTAAGTCATCATCAAACTCACTTACTTCACACTTATGATCAAGCATCTTCTGAAGTGTAGTCTTTGGAAGTGGATACTCAACATCATCAAGCATGTAGATAATCATACCTTCCATTATCAAGCAATGTACTCTACATGATTTGTACAACCTCCAACTCTTAATAGGTGCTTCAAACTGCCATAAACCATTAGTAGCAACAGGTTCAAACATGACCTTTAAAGGCCAGAATAGACATTTTTTCAAGTCACTCTTTGGTAATTCTTCCTTAAACATATCTTTCACCAGCTTTCATAGAGTCACCATGTCATCTCTGTCAAATTCCTTAAGCATAGCCTCAAAATAAGGATATGCCTTTGGTACCTGACCAACTCTAAAAATCTGATAAACCTCCCTTAGCTTGTCTTTGAAGATTTTCCAGTCATATATTGGTGCTTTGACAACGAAGGAGTAATATCTACTGAGGATTCTTTTCTTACTAACACTACACATTGTTGAAGATTTATGATCTTATCATGATCATCACTGTCTTTTTCTTTAACATCTTTAGTCTTTGTTGCACTCCTTCTGATGTACACTTAAGTTTTAGCAGCAATATCATCAACTTCTGCACCAACAATAGTAATTTCTGCATCAAATTCTTAATCATGCTCAAGCCTTCCTTGAGTCTGTGCATCCATCTGAATCCAAAGTGATCTTCATCAATTTGAGTATTTTTCCTCCCCTGTATGGAAGGATCCTCCAAATCATCTTCTTATAGGAACCCAAGCCATTACAGACTTGAATCTTCCTTGTGCAACAATGTAATGAAATCTTTTCAAAGTCATTGATGCATTGTTATATTTGGAGACATGATCTATTACTCTGTTCTTTGGCTTCCAAACCAAACATGTTGAAGCCTTAACAGCATTATGTACTACTTTTGGCTTAGCAGCATTAATTGTTTTTCTCCCAGACCTCAAAAAATAGCTTGTGGAATCATATTTCTTTTTGGATTGGGGTGATTTATTCTTGTTGAATAGTGATGATTCACCCTCTTTGAGTTGTTCCATAATGGTTTAACCTGTTTTTGATCATTAACATGTCTCTTGTGTTTACAGGTATACTGCAGGTGTTCAAAACTTCCACATACATAGTGTAACATTCCGTATTTTCAGGTCATTTTCGACGTCATCTATTTTACGAGTTAATTTTTTTCTCGTACGCGTTCGCTTTTAATATTAAGTATCAGGTTAAATCGCGTAAACTAAAAATCAACGATTAATGTAAACGGACACCAAACGAATTAAAGTATTCGTCAAGC
>BQNB010111664.1:0-17000 GCA_026074375.1 Tanacetum coccineum | reverse complement strand
TATTTTATGTTGTTTTGTAAATGTTGATAGAATGGCTCCCAAGAGGACATCAACATCTGCAGCACTACCCATAACTCAGGCCGCCATCAAGAAACTAGTTGCTAATAGTGTTTATGCAGCTCTGGAAGCACAAGTTGCTACCATGGCAAATACTGTTAATACAAATAGGAACATCGCACCAAGAGAAACTCTTGTAGCAAGCAAATGTAGCTACAAAGAGTTTATGAGCTGCCAACCTTTTAATTTCAAAGGTACGGAAGGCACTGTTAGCCTCATCCGCTGGTTCGAATGAACTGAATCAGTAACCGTACCGAGGACTGCAAAGTGAAATTTGCTACTGGTACTCTAACTGAAGAAGCTTTGTCCTTGTGGAATTCATTCGCCCAGCCTATTGGAATAGAGGAAGCCTACAAAATTCCCTGGTCGGAATTTAAAATGCTCTTAATGAAGAAGTATTGTCCCGGAACTGAGGTCAAGAAAATGGAAGATGAATTTTACAATCTGACTGTAAAAGGGAATGATCTCAAGACTTACATTAGAAGATTCCAGGAATTAGCAGTTTTATGCCCAACTATGGTGCCAAATTCTAAAAAACTCATGGAAATCTTCATCGGGGGATTACCCATAAGTATTGAAGGAAATGTTACCGCTTCAAAGCCTCAAACTTTGGAGGAAGCTATTACCATAACCCAGAGGTTAATGGATCAAGTAAAAAAGCACAATTCTGTCCAAGGAACCAATGATCACAAACGAAAGTTTGATGATCGAAGAACCTTCACCAACAACAACAACTACCAGAATAACCGTAACAACAATAGCAACCGCAACAATGATCACCAACAACAGAATAGAAGGCAAGAAATCGTCAGGGCTTATGTTGTCACCCCAACTGAAAACAATAGGTATACTGGAAGCCTTTCCCTGTGTAAGAAATGCACCCTGCATCACACAGGACCTTGCATTGTCAAGTGTCAGACTTGCAACAAGGTGGATCATCAGACCAGGAACTGCAAAAACAAAGGGCCAGCCACTGGAAGCAACCTACAACCAGTATTCGTAACTTGTCATGCCTGCAGAGAGAAAGGGCACTACAAAAGTCAGTGCTCAAGAGCAAACAACAATGCCCATGGGAGAGCATACATACTGAGGGACAAGAATGCTCACCAAGATCCGAACGTAGTCATGGGTACGTTCCTACTAAACCAACATCTAGCTAGAGTATTATTTGATTCATGAGTCGATAAAAGTTTTATATCCATATTTCTTGCTTCTATGCTTAATATCCCACCAATTACACTAGATACCACCTATGACATTGAAATGGCCGATGGAAACCTAGTAGGCACTAATACCATTATCCAGGGTTGCACTCTAATCCTGTTAAACCAACCTTTCAAAGTTGATCTCATGCCGATTAAACTCGGTAGTTTCAACGTCGTCATTGGTATGGATTGGTTATCCAAGTATCATGCTAGAATTATCTGTGACGAGAAAATCGTCCACATCCCATCAACACCGGTGAAACTTTGATCAACCCGAGCATTGAAGTAAAACCCGACTAAGCCTCATATCCTGTATTAAAACCGAAATATATATATCCAGGGGACATAAAGTTTTCATAGCCCAAGTAATGCAGAAGAAGTCAGACGAAAAACGACTAAGAAGAATACCCAGTAGAGCAGGAATTTCCGAAAGTTTTTCTTGAAGACCTACCCGGCCTTCCTCCGGTTCGCCAAATAGAATTCCAAATCAATTTAATGCCAAGAGCGGCACCAGTATCCCGAGCACCCTACAGATTAGCTCCATCAAAAATGCAAGAACTATCTGACCAACTACAAGAGTTAGCAGACCGAGGTTTTATCCTTCGGAGTATTTCGCCTTGGGGAGCTCCTATATTGTTTGTTAAAAAGAAAGATGGATCTTTCAGAATGTGTATCGATTACCAGAAGCTGAATAAACTCACCGTAAAGAATCGTTACCCATTACCCAGGATCGATGATTTATTCGACCAGCTTCAAGGTTTGAGTGTTTACTTGAAAATTGAATTGAGATCATGTTATCACCAACTGAGAGTCAGGGATGAAGATATTCCCAAAACTGTCTTCAGAATGCGGTACGGACACTACGAATTCCAAGTGATGCCATTTGGTTTAACTAACATGCTTGTTGTGTTCATGGATCTTATAAACCGTGTGTGTAAACCATACTTGGATAAATTTGTGATGGTATTCATTGATGATATTCTTATCTACTCCCGTAACAAAGAAGAACACGTAGATCACCTAAAAATAATTTTGGAATTACTCAAAAAGGAGAAATTGTATGCCAAGTTCTCCAAGTGTGATTTCTAGATCAGTATCATGTAATTTCTCGGGCACGTGATTGACAGTCAAGGAATTCATGTTGACCCTGCCAAGATTGAAGCAGTTAAGGATTAGGCATCTCCTACCATACCCATAGAAGTACGCTAATTCTTAGGACTCGTCGGCTACTATCGAAGATTCATCGAAGGTTTTTTGAAGATTGCAAAGTCTTTGACTGAATTAACCCAGAAAAACAAGAAGTATATCTGGGGAGAAAACCAAGAGTCAGCTTTCCAATTGCTAAAACAAAAGCTATGTGAAGCTCTAATCTTAGCATTACCAGAAGGAAACAATGATTTTGTCGTTTACTGTGATGCATCACTCCAAGGTCTGGGAGCGATATTAATGAAAAGAGAAAAAGTTATTGTATATGCATCCTGACAACTCAAGCCTCATGAAGAGAACTATACCACACATGACCTCAAATTAGGAGCAGTAGTGTTCGCTCTTAAAATTTGGAGACACTATATGTATGGCACAAAGTGTACTGTGTTCACTGATCATAAAAGCCTTCAACATATCCTTCATCAGAAAGAGTTAAACATGAGGCAATGCCATTGGTTAGAATTACTCGCAGATTATGATTGTGAGATTTGTTACCACCTTGGAAACGCAAATGTTGTAGCAGATGCCTTGAGCCAGAGGGAACGAATGAAACCACTCTGAGTTAGATCATTAGTCATGACCCTGCACCTAAAATTACCATCAAATCCTTGAAGCCCAAACTGAGGCAATCAAAGAAGAGAACATCGAAGCTGAGATCCTATGAGGGATGGACAAAGCCTTTGAAGTACGTCCTGGTCGAACTCGTTGTATCAAGAACCGAAGCTGGTTACCACTCTTTGGAAATTTAAGGGACTTGATCATGCATGAATCCCATAAATCAAAGTATTCCATTCACCCAGGTTCTGACAAGATGTATCAGGATCTAAAGAAACTTTATTGGTGGCCTAACATGAAGGTAATCATCGCTGAATATGTCCCGGCAGATGCGATTGACATGCTCTAAGTTAAATCAGAAAAGTCAGAGCCAATCTGGCTTACTGATACAACCAGATATACCTACATAGAAATGGGAAAGAATAACAATGGACTTCGTTACAAAGCTACCAAAAACATCAAGTGGACATGACACAATTTGGGTCATTGTAGATCGCCTTACCAAATCAGCACATTTCATCCCCACCAAATCAACAGATAGTATGGAAACCCTTACAAGGTTGTATATAAAGGAGATTGTTGATCCCAATGAATAGATCTTTAACTCCTTAGCTTGATGTAAGGTTTAGTATCCTTGAATAAATCTAAAAATACTAAGAATGAAACTTTTAGTGAATGATATAAACTATGCGGAATCTAGTTTATACCATTAAGAAGTATACTCAATGAAACAGTAAAGTATGTTTGACACACAAAAAGATATAACCAACACAATAAGCTTCAATAATTATACATTCCACTCCTAATAATGAAGTGATAGGGTTTACAACCTTGAAGCTATGAATTCTATGGAAAACTGATATCTAAAACCATAACCTAGGATCTCCTTTTATACACCAAGGAGTCCTTTAAAAGATAAGTACAAATCTTCTAAACTCCTAAAAGATATGAACATATCTTCTAAATATATAATCATATACATATCTTCCTATCTTTATAGAATATATACTTTGAACAAATCCATGCATATCCCTTCATACGTCTTTATCTTCATGCAGTCTTAGTCTTCAAAACAGTATTAACTTCTTCTCAGGCTATTAAGTTAGTACTGGCAGTACTAACTTTTGCTCTAGCAGTACTAACCAGTTAAACTAGTATTTATAATCCTGTGCAGTACAACACACGTACTCTTTAAGCTTGGTTGGCTAGTACAAAGTTGACTACAGTATAAACTTATTATAGAAGACCTTAATTCCCCACAATCTCCCCTAAACTTGGGATTTACCTTTAAAATCATCACAGTTTCATAATTACAAGCTTGGCTCTGAGAGGATGTCTTTCAAACACTCAAGTTCTTGGTTTTTCTACCTGATAGAACAGATTTTCCTTACAGCTCATTTTCCATTTTCTGAAGATTCATCCACTGAAGTTTGTATAGACCCCAACAAACGTCATAAGTGCTCTTAGTCATGAATAATCCTCTTCTTTTTATTCTAAGCCTGAGAAGGTCATGAAATGAGTCAAGTCCCTCCCAATCCTCTTTCTTGTAAGACACTTGGTGAACTAAACAACCCAGCATTATCACATATAGTTATCATCATTTATGTACATACAAAATGATCGAATCGATACACATTTTACACAATTTCTGTCTATGTCAATGGAATCCTAGGCATAATATCTCGGGACGTCAGAAGCTGGGGAGGCTGGGGGGGAATCTCGGGTGAAAGCGGATCCATAGTGGTGAGATCATGGCGGTGCGATGCGTGGGTTAGCAAAGACGAGGGCGCGCTCTGTAGAAGAAGAGGTGTGACAATATACTTAGGAGGACCTTGCTCAGGAGGGGGACCTTCTTCGGTCATGTATTCAGGTTCTTTGTTTCTCACAGGGTGTTACGTTGGACGACTAGAGAATGCTTTTTGAGATTGTACCAGTATAAGTTTTGAGATTTCACAATCTCATCATAAGCTAAACTCCTCTACAGGACTAAGTCTGACTCATACGATGACAAGTCAGCGCATATCAGCGGCGTGCTGCGTCTCTGCTCATGAATAGTGAGCTTTATATAGATCATACCTCTAGTATATAGCGACCGTGTCTGTGTTACTAGTAGTGTTTGATCTCGCAAACTTCAGTGCTGTGGATGGATGAATGCAGCTACAAGTACTTAGCGTAGCGTATGTGTGATTCTCTTGATTAGTGAGAACTTCCTAGTCTACAATTGGATATTTGACCTGTAAGCTTCAATGTACACTTTCTCATGACTGAACTATCACTAACATTTCTTAGTTTCTGCTTCAGTACTTCTTTTTTCTTTCCTGACAGATTGTTGCGGGGTAGTGCCAACGAGCCTAAAACATCCTCCAATCTTTGTGCTTTAGCAGGTGGCTTGGAAAAATGCAAATCCAAGGGGGATACATGGGGAACATCCTCTCACTACGACATTGAGTCACATCGGAGTTTCTCGACAAAGCTCTAGAGTCATCTCCTGCTTGGCTGTATAACACTCAACAAGACTTGCGAGAGAGTATTAGAGTTGTGCGTATACTTCGCCGCATACGCTGCTACAACATTTACTTCATCTCTGATTGGGATAATCTTGCATGATAGCGTTATCTCACCTCTTCTATATGAGTCATTGTAGGCGTCTGCGGTGTCTTCTAACGTCATAAATCCGCTCAATCAGCTACGTATAAAATCTCCTACGAACATACATTGCTACAGAGTGGGCGTTCATCCGGAAGACTCTCACCACGTTGTCAACAGACACTTGTCACTGTACAGAGCCGGCATATAGAGAACTACACTGAACTAGATAATGAGTCATGATCTATCTACGTGGTGAGCAGATCTAGGGTGAGGGTGGATTGTTGGCAATGAATGCGTCTCTCAGCACCCCCAACGTTCTCCGACGCAGCTATGCAACTCCAACTCTCACGTACAGCTGACGCTGCGACATAACCTTACAGACACGTCTGCACTACAATACACTGGACATACAAGACTCCGTCCACGATCTTATCGTCTAACGGGTCTTTAATAGCCACATTTTATTTCCCTCCAAGGCTTGTGCTAGATCATACTTCTCTTATTCTTGCCTTGCTATATCAATCTCTTCTAGTAATTGTTTAGCTATTTCAGCATCCCTAGCAATCCTTTGTCTTTCTTCTTCATTAATCTGTTCTTGCCGTCTAATAGCTTCTCCAAGCCTAAGTCTTTCTTGTTCTAGTTGCTTCTTTGTCTTCTTCTGAACAGATTCATCATCTTTCATGATAGCTTTCCCTTTATCTTTTCTCTTTTCTGCACTCCTTCTGATATAAACTTGTCTTTCAGGAATGGCAGTACTAACTTCAGGAATGATACTAGTAGTACTAACTAGTACCTTAACAGTACTAATTTCTTTTTTACCCTTTTCACCACTACCAGGATCTTCTACTAGTTCAGTAGACTCTTCTTGTTCTAACAGTATCTTAGTATCAGCACTAGTCCTCCCTTGAGTCTCAGCATCCTTTTGAATCCATGAAGTTCCTTCATCTTGAACCAATGAAATAGAAGGATTTTGATCAATCTCAGCAATAATCCTCCCCTGTTTGTAAGAATCCTCTAAATCTTCCTCATTACCAAAGATAATCACTCTTGCCCTTCTTCTAAATTTGCTTATCTTTACCTTGTGCTCAAATTTCTTGACCCTCAGAATAAGCTTAGTGTAAGCAGAACCATATGTCAATTTTGTCTGCTTTAAGTCATTTTGTAAATCACCCACCTTCTTAGATAATGTTGTACAAAGAACCGTCAATTCATTGAGTGTCAAACTGCCCTCATCACTGCCAAGTGATTGAACCCTTGGTTGAGATAAATCATAGGGCATAGTAGCAGGTTCTTTTGCATCATGGATAGTTTGCATGAATGATGGTGTAGGTGGTTGTGGAGATGTGGATGGATGTATTTAGGGTGATAAGGATGGTGAAGATGTTATTCTAGAAGGATTTGACTCAGGTGCAGTAAGCATAGTTAGAAATAGTGGAATGGCTATCCCAGTATAACCCTTGGAAATCCTTTTCATGTTGCTAAATAGTTTTTGTGTGAGTGTAGGAGCAACATAAGTTCTTTTATGAGGGAGAAGGTGTTTTTGGTGCTTGTTTAAAAAGATTTGAATGAAACTAGGATACATTAAGAATTTTGACCTACTGTCCAAGTTTTTCAGCATACCTTCAAAAATCATCTTAGAAAAGTTGAAAGTCCTATTTGTTGCCAAGAAAATGATAGCAGTAGCTATGTTGCTACTGAACTGATCCCACGCAGTCTTCTTAGGACTTAGACAATGAAGAATAGTATGTATTAAGAATATCCATTAAGGTGAAAAGTGACCCTTTTGGAAGGTTAACTTGTCAGTATCAGAAGCATACCCCATAAGAGCAAGTTGCTCAAAATTTTTAGCATTAGGTAAAGTGGGAATACCATCTGAATCTTCTAGCTTGAGATGCCTTCTTATTGATGCTTCAGTAATAGTCTTCACTATTCCATCAATGGTAGCAGTTATCTCTATTTCTTCATTCTCTGATGTGCTTGCAGAGGCAGTTTCCTAAAACTGTTTAATAAGTGATGTATAGATAGTAGGATTTTCAATAAGGGCATACTTGATATGACTTAGATTGAGAAAATCAATTATCTAATGAAAATCTTCACTTCCCTCTGATTTGTTCAAGAAAGCAACCATGTTATGGGTATCACAGAATTCCAAATGAGCCATTAGTGAGTGAGTTAAGATAAGAGTTTTAGGTTTATGTTTGTTGATGAGAATATGAGAGTTTGGTAAAGTTAATTGAGATTTTATGGAGAGCGCCTAGGGTTTTGATTTGACTGACTTAATAAGATTGAATCTTTATAAGGAATAAATCTTATAAGAGAAAGAAATATCAAGAATTTTCCAAATCATAGACCCCTATGAGCAAGTTATTGGCAGAAATATCTCAACGACTATTAATTAATTAAAAACTCTGTTATGCATCAAATAGTACTAACGGTTACCCAGCAGTACTAATTTTAGCCTAACATTACTAACTTTAAGCTTAGCCGTATTAACTTCACCCAACAACATTAAAATATGCCTAGCAGTATTAACTTAATACTGGCATTATTAAGTTCATGCCTAGCAGTATAAACACCAATGCTGTTCTAACAAGCATTTCCATCATAGACTTAGATTCTCATAAGCTCTCTATCTATTTTTCATCTTACAATATCTCTCATTTCTTTTTCTTACTGAAACTCTTTGTCTATTTTTCATACTCACATCTCTCTTTCTATTTTTAAGCTCACTGAATCTCTCATTTCTTTTGGCTCACCATATCACTCTTTCTATTTTTATATCACAAATATCTCTATTCTTTTGAGCTCACCAATGCAGACAGTTTTGTACAATGTGCCATCAATTTCATTAGTTTCATACTGTCCTCCCCGCTTCTAAATGTGTTAACTTTTGAGAGAGGTGGATCATTAGACTATTTTGATGTAGTCCCAAACCTAGTTTGAGCATCTACACCCCCTAATATGGTATCTTGGCACCTAAGACAACTACCTAAACCAATTCCCTAAGGACTTAGCTCATTAAGTGTTGCCATGGATTGGGTCTTATTTTATGTTACCACTGTCATGCTTTGCTTCTTAGCTAGAAGCAATAGTGGCAGCCCTTTCCATTCTATTACCCAACTCCTTATGGACAGCCTCATCACCAACCTTTTTCAGGAGGACCACTAGACTGAGGTATCTTGGTGTCCTAACCTCTTTTGGTTTGCCTAGGTGTTTGACACATCACACACTTTTGTTTGATGTTACATGTCCTTTCATTAATTCTTGACTGCATATTGATATCATAAGCCTCCCCTCAATTCAATACCAGATACTCAATATGCTTAGCCTGCAAATGTTAGTCCAAAACCAAAAATACACAATCCAAAGTATTTTCTTGTGTAGCAGTTTTAACTATGACTGATAGTATTAACTAGCAGTCTTAAGTATAACTAGCAGTACTAATTATACTTAGCAGTATTAACATTTACCTTAGTAGTTTTAACTCTGTCTTTAATAATTATACAACAACATGCCTCTATTCATCACAAGCACACTAGAAAAGACTAGATAGACATATGAGAATTCATGAGGATCCATATTTATGCATAACCCATGAATAAAAGTTAAGAACTGTTATCCAAACACATTAACCTCCCCTCAATGCTAGCAATTAGAAAGTTAAACCTGCTAGCATCAAAAGCTTTTGTGAGAAGATCTGCAACATTTTGGTCTGTGTAATCTTGATCACTTGTATCAACTTCTTCTCATAAGAATCTCTGATGAAATGGTGCCTTATCTCAATGTGCTTGGTTTTAGAGTGAAACATTGGATTCTTCACAATACAGATTGTACTTTCATTATCAATGTAAATTTTGGTGTTCATGAAATTGAATCCATAGTCTAGCATTTGATTTTTGAAATCCCAAAACACCTATCCATACGTTATGCCACAACAACATACTCTACTTTAGTTTTTGATTGCCACGATATCTGCTTCTTACTTGCCAATGAAAACATCTCTATGCCAAGAAATTGACAACCTCATTTGTGGATTTCCGTGCAGGACTAGCTCCAGCATAGTCACTATCAGAAAAAGCTTCCAAGTCAAATGGTGAATCTCTAGGATACCAAAGGCCCAATTTAGGTTGACCTTTTAAGTATCTAAAGATCCTCTTCACAGCATTAAGATGTGAAGTCTTTGGAGTAACTTGGAACCTTGCACAAGCACAAACAACAAACATTATGTTTGGTCTAGAAGCTGTTAAGTACATCAATGATCCAATCATTGATCTATATAAGTGTACATCCACATCCTCAGCTTCTTCATCCTTTATCAATGCCCTGTTTGTCTCTATTGGAGTGCTTGCTGGGTTCCCTCCCCCCCCCCCCCCCTTTCGGAGGCACAAATCAAACTTTTTCAAAATCTCAGCTACATATTTATCTTGGCTGATAAAAATCCCATCACTCTTCTGTTGAACCTGAAAACTCCCAAAAAGAAAGAAAGTTCTCCCATAGAACTCATTTGGAACTATCATGATCACTTTTTCCAAATTTAGTAACTCACTTACTTCTTTCTCTATTGGCCCAAAGATGATATTGTCATCATAAACTTGTACTAGCAAGATATCATCTTTATGTCTTTTATTGAACAATGTTTTATCAATTTGACCCCTATGAAAACCATTGTCTAGCATATAAGTTAAAAATGTCTCATACCATGCTCTTGGGGCCTGATGTAGTCCATAGAGAGCCTTTTCTACCTTGTAAACTTTATCTAGAAATGTGGATCTCTTCAAAACTAAGGTGATAGACATAAACACCTCCTCTTCTATCTTTCCATATAGAAAAGCACTCTTCACATCCATTTGGTAGACTACAAAATCTTTGAAGGAAGCATAAGCCAGAAATAATCTTATGGCTTTAATCCTTACAACTGGTGCAAAGACTTCATCATAATCTATACCTTCCTCTTGAGTATGTCCTTGAGCAACCAATCTAGCTTTTTCTTCACCATAATGCCTCTTTCATCCTTCTTGATTCTAAAAACCCATTTAGTACTAATTGCCCACTTATCTCTTGTAAATCAACTAAGGTCCAAACTTTTAATAGTTTAAATTGTAGAAGCTCATCCTGCATTGCTTCCACCCAGCTTGGATCTTTTAAGGCTTAAACTAATTTCTTGGGTTCCATTTGAGATAAGAAACAGGCAAACAGACAATGGAAAAACATTTGTGATTTTTCTCCTAAGCTTGTGAACGAGGAAAAAACTAACCATGTGTCTTCATTTATCTTGTCATGAGTCCTTGTTTGTACCGGTGTTTTTAGACTTCCAATTACTTGATCTGTAGAATGATCTAATAAAGTTTGTGAGAAAAGAAGTATAGGGACTGAATAATATGAAATTACATTGTGTTATATACAACCTCCTTCTTCCAAATCTTCATCAGCATAACATTTCTAAAGATGCAATATTATCCATTAAAGACCTTGCACAGGTGAAGGGTAAATGCATTTTAAAAAGGAGAAAATCGTTCAATTAGATGTTCTTCAAATGCATTAGCAGTAATAACAAAAGGTTCAGCAGTATTAACTGGTGGTGATGGAACAACATTATCAAATGATGGTCCCTCATACGAACAGTATTAAGAGAGTGTGAGTGTGTGTTAAGGAAATGTGTAAGAGAACGAATACTCTCCATCCTTTGTGAAAGAAAACATATTATCTATACAGCTCCACCAATCTTTCCTCCTCGTCTCTTCTATATTCGTGTGATATGTATGATTATTGAAAATTTTACAATTGGTATCAGTCGCTATGGGACGATTTAGTGTGATTGTGTGCGTGTTTTATTGCAAAAATTCGGATCTAAAAGTGTTTTTAGGCTGAAGTATACGAAATATTTAAAAATCTAGATTTTGATGTTAAAAATGTTAAAGTTATTGTTTTTATGATAGATATAGCTTACGGATACTTAGGTGTGCAAAAAATTTCAAGAAAAAACGTTAAAAGCGTAGTTTGTAAGTGTTTTTTAAGTTAAAAAGCGTGTTTGTATTTTTTGTTTATAAGGCGATTTGACCATGATAGGTCTCGTTTATCTTGAATCAAACATATCGATCATGGAAGCATAGAGAGAATAGTAGAGGATGTCAAGTATTCAAATTTCAAATGATATTAAAATGGAGGGAAAATAGAAGATTAGAGGGGTATTTATAGGTGAGGGAAGGAGCCTTCCCTTCCTTTATTTTCCTAACTTATCACTTCTAGTCCCTAGACTTTGGTAATTATGCTATTTCATTCTTTTAGCATAATACACCTTATTACAAACTACTTTGACATTAACAAAAGAAAGACTTATGACTAAATAACACAAAATTACATAATCAACACTTTTAATGATCCTAACAATCTACCCCTAAGGGTCGATTATTCAGGGCATTCTCTTCGTGGTCTAAGTGATCTTCCATTCACGAACATCTCCCATCTTCTCATCTGTCTATGATGCTTCAATCTTTCTTCAATCTATTCTTCAAACAAGTTCAAGTACTCTACTTCATCTTTATTGAGATCCTTTTGTACATACCCATACTTGATATCATTATTATAACTCTTCAGACCTTCTAACACTCTATTTAATGTTGCATCACAAAACTTATAGATCTCTAAATGTCTCATCACCCATTTCTCTTTCTTGCTATTCTTGTAAATAATTCCATGCACAGGCTCATAGATGATAGAGAACATTTCATGATCTTTAATTCCTGGGAAAGTCATTGTTGGTGCAGTGAGATTAACCTTCTGTTGATAACTTTCAATTCCAAGTTGGAAGTCATGCACTCTTTCCCATATCACTATACTTCTAATGAATACTGATAAAGACCATAGCAATCCTGTATCTGCATAATCCGGTACCTTGCCATTCATAATCAACAAGTATATGTCCTCAATATCATTCTTATTGAGATTCTTGTAGTCTGGCTCAGTTATTGACACTAGGTACTTATTAGCTCTTCTTGCGACAATCTCTGTGATAAACTTGTGTTCATGACCCAATTCCCAGTATGTCTTGACAACTTGAATAATCTTTGAGTTCGAATAAACCTCTTCCTTTGGTTTTCCAGGCTCTTTCTGTTTCCTTATGTAGAAAATCTTCGCATGAGGATTCTTCCAATGTTCAACACCATAGCGAGCATAAGGATTAAACTTTCGAACACACTTATTCACCCATCTGGAAGTTCGTTCTTCAATATCATCATCATTAAAAATAACCGCAGGAAACTTGTGAAGTGACAAGACTATCTTCTCGGGTCCAGAATTTCCTTTCTTCAAATACAAAAGGTCTTGATTAATCAGAGATAACGCTGGAGCTTCAGGATCTTTTTGACAGCTATGAACTAATGGTGTGGTCTTTCGTGGATGTGGAGAGACAAGAATTTCTTTTCTACTCTCCCAGACAATGTCACTCTTCAAGAAATTCTTCATCTGATCAATGTGATACTGATGCTCATCTCCTGAAGTACATCTCTGTCTCAACATCTCATCAGCCATCTTTCTCAGCTTAGCTTCATCAATGGTCAGCGATACTTCTTCCATAATGTCTTGTGATACTTGCTTCGTTGGTATTTCATCATCATCTGAAGCATAAGAGTCAGTCCAAAAATCAAAATCATCATCTTGCTCTTGATTACCTGAAGTTGATGGAGCTTGTTCCTCTTGAAAAACTTGTCCAGACGATGACTCTCCAGACACATAAGCTTCATACTCCGATGTCTTCTGCCGCTTTGCACTATTCTCCCCCTCAGGATGAGCATCATCATGAGGATCATCCTGATCTCTTGGGCGAACGGCAGGAGTTCTACATACAGTTTGTAGTATTGTATTTCTTTCAAACTTCATATGGAGAGCCAACCATATTGCTATGTCTTGTTGTTGCAATTGAGGATCAGCTTTCATAGCAAGGTACAGTTAATATTGTTGATCTGGAACAGAGGATGTTTGTGATTGATCCGGATGAACATGAAAAATATGTCCAGACATATAACTTCGTACGGATGCATCAACTTGAGAAGGAATGACATTGGCAATTGCATTCTCAATTTGTCTCGAAATTTGAGCCTGAATATTTCCATGTTCCTGCAGAATAGCTTTAGCAATCAATCTTTTCGTCAATTCTTTAGCCTTTTGCCTCTCTAGAATTAACCCTTCCGCAACATACACTAGAACTTGATTCTGAACTTGTTTAGGAACTTGCTTCATAACTTGCTCCTTAATGTATTTATCTACCATAGTGGGTAATGTCTCAACCATTACATCATGAAGATTATCAACAAGTGTATCGAATAACTTCCTTGGCATGAACCTCACCCGTAGATGTGCAAACAAGTAACCATAACGTCCCTGTAACTCCTGAAAGAAGCTCTTGTAGCGTTTGAAGCGAGTAGGTTTTGTCTTGAACAATGATAAAAGTCGATTCATTTTAGATAATTTTTCGAGGTGAACTTGATGATGATGTAGAATGAGTATTCATCAATTCCTGAAGTTTCTCGGTATCCGAAGATATGAGATTAGTATGAATCATAGGAGATCTAATTGGTGTGGGGATTGGTGAATTCCTAGTCTCCTCTACAATCTTCCCTTTCTCCTTTCTCTTTAATTCATACACCTCATTAGTTATTTCTTCATCTTCATCTTTTACATTTACTAGTATAACAATGTTAGTAATATCCACCACTGGAGTCTCCTTAGTAATATCCACCTCCTTATCTTTAGTAATCTCTACCTCTTTATCTTTAGAAATCACTACCTCTGGACTTTCCTTATTACTCCTGGGATCTATCCTAGTGCCGGGAATATTTGATTCATCATTCCTAGGGATTGAACTATCATCAACAACATTCTCTTGTCCATCCACCATCTTTTCAATTTCTTCAGATGCCAAGTGCTCATCAACCAGTGCCATATTTTCTCCTGCTTCCTGCTCCTCACGACTTTTATGCTCAGCAAGACTAACTTGTAATGTATCTTGTAAAATCATCTCATCTGCTTTGTCAACATTTGGCACTGGAGCTGGTGGTGTAAGATGTGTGGATCTCCTTTCAAGGATATGAAGATGAATCATAGTTGATTGTCTTAGAGCACTTGACTTTGCTGCTTCCTTATTAGGGTTAGGTGACCTAGGGGTGCTAGGTGTCCTATGCGTTCCTTGGGTAGACTCAGTTGGCTGTGAATGAGTCAGAGGAACATCTATCCCAAACACCTCCGCATACATCCGATAATGCTCCGTGTGCTTCATTTCTTTAGTGATTATCCAAGCTGGTATCTGCATTCCAACTTTGTCTTTGTGTCTTCCTGAATTAAAAATATTCTTCATCATATCATCATCTTGCAAGTTGTGATATATGTATCGAGCATGTCTTGAGATGTTAGGAAAGATAGTCATATAATGACTGACAATGATCTTTGTAAATCTTAGATATGGAATCGAAGATGTTGGATGATGAAGCGAATAGTAAAGTCCTTCCTATAGTAACTCTGCATAACCCACATGAATGTTATTGACAAAGCAATACATCATTTGCATTATCTGCAACGGCGGTTGATCCCATCCAGTGATACGTGTTGTCAAGCATTTTGTTAGGAATTATATTTGAGTTGATAAGACAAAACACGAATGAAACAAGATGGAAACAAAAGGACCAAAGTCGTCATTGTGAGATTCTACAAGATGTAGGAGAAAATAAAGATTTGGTCAAAAAGAGATGTCAAACTCATTAATATCTTTTAAATAGTTTCCATTTAAAGTCTTGACCAAGATTTTGTCAAAAAGAGATAAAGATGAAGAGATAAAGATTTGGTCAAACTCATTAATATCTTTTAAATAGTTTCCATGTAAAGCCTTGACTCCTTATGCTATAAAAGGAGGTCTAGGGATATTGTTTTAGGATCCAAAAAAGTGTGTGTTCTCAATGAGAGTCGACTAAAACAAAACATGTGTGTACTCGTTTAGTTAGTTAGCATAGTTAGATAGTTAGTAGATGTGTTATAGACATTTATGTATTAGTTAGTTTAGCCTCAAGGATCATTTGATCTTGGGGATATAATGAATAAAAAAAACCTGATTTCTGTTTTATTATTCCGTTGTGCAAGTTTATTAATCATTGTTACTATATCTTAGATGAGTCTTAATAACGATCTAAGGGGTCATAAAGATCTCCATAATTGGTATCAGAGCCTCGTGGCTCTCGATATCTAAGATTGTTCAAGGTTTTTGTTGGTGTCGACTTTATGAAGAAAAGATGCGTCGAAGTTTTTATTCTGGAAGGTTTTTGGTTTAAATGTTCCTAAAAGTTTCAAAGGCTCGTATTTTGGATTATTTGTTCGAATTGGTTACGAAGAAGGTTGTTTATGACCTATTTGAAGTTGAAGTGGAATTATTTGGGTTTGTGTTTTATCATACCTTTTAGGAGGAGGTAACTTGTTCGTGCTTATAACGTTGTGACGAAGACTTGACGAATCTAGCAAAGGTGTGTGATTTTTCTTATGGTGCTCAATGCTCACATTTGCTATCACTTTAGATATGTGTCTCATAGATGAGGATTTTGTCAAGAGATTGTGATCTACTTATATTTTGGTCTTGGTATGAGTTCGACGTCGCGTGGATAAACAAGATATAAGACACAAGTTTAGGTTGTTCTACTTGAGCATCAAGTTCGTTATACTTAATTTTCTTCATCAGTAATTATTACATAGAGCCTACAGAATTGAAGATTCAAGAAATGGTTAACATATGGGTTTCAGGGGAAGCTTAATGTTAAAATGTTTAACCATTTACATGCTACATCGAGGTGAAGGTTTTTGCTACTACTAGTCATTATTACTACTGCTAGTGTGAGTGTCTACTACTCAAGTTCATTTTTCTTATTGTGCTTAATGGTGGGTAATTTGAGGAGATAGAAGGCTTGGATTAGAAGTGTAATATTGGTTCGTGGTTGTGAAGATCGAAGTTGCATACTTTAGTCCCCGATTTGATGATGACAAAAAGGGGAAGAAGATTTGATGATTTGCAACTTGTAGATCCTTGGTAGCTTAAGGGGAAGTTTTCATTCGTATATTAACTTCAGGGGAAGTTCGTGCTTATTTGGTTTTGTCATTATCAACTAGGGGAAGATTGTTGGGAATTATATTTGAGTTGATAAGACAAAACACGAATGAAACAAGATGGAAACAAAAGGACCAAAGTCGTCATTGTGGGATTCTACAAGATGTAGAAGAAAATAAAGATTTGGTCAAAAAGAGATAAAGATGAAGAGATAAAGATATCCACAATTGGTATCAGAGCCTCGTGGCTCTCGATATCTAGGATTGTTCAAGGTTTTTGTTGGTGTCGACTTTATGAAGAAAAGATGTGTC
>BQNB010111663.1:0-12108 GCA_026074375.1 Tanacetum coccineum | reverse complement strand
AACACCTTATACATTCATCATATGATTATTACATGTACTTGAGCTTTTAGCTTGGTCGCGTGTAACACGTTTGTGTTTGTATTGTGTAGCTTGTGTTGATATTGTTGGAAGCTGCTTGTGCATTAGGTGAGTTTCATAGTCCTATTTTTTTACATTGCTTTTAAATTGGGATGAAAATGATGCTAATGGATTTGAAATGTTTTATTCCTGTGATTATGTGCCTTTATTTTAAAAGTGGATGGACTTACTTTGCTATTGTATGCTACGTGCTAAATGTTATGTAATTTGGATCGGGGGTAACGTTCCTACCCATGTTATGTGATTTAGATCGGGGGTAATATTCCTGCCCATTTGTTGTGATAGCTTATCGAGGGTAACATTCCTACCCATGTGAAGTGATGGTTATAATGGATCGAGGGTAACATTCCTACCTAATTGTTGATATTTGTTGGATCGAGGGACACGTTCCGTTCCCATATTCGTGTTGGTTGCATTTGCATGCTTGCTTGAATGATAGTGAAGTATTTGTCCTGCTATGTTTGCATTAATCATAGTAATTATCTATAAGCTTTGAATTTCGTGTCTTAAACCTATGACTCTCACCAACCTTTGTGTTGACGTTTTTTAGCATCATTTTCAGGTGAGCATAAGGAAGATCATAGGAATGTGAGAAGTAGCTAGAGTAACCTTAGGCTGCATGCGGAGTTTAATCTCCTAGCTTATTTCTTGTTTAATTGAATATTGAATATTTGTTGGTTGATCTGCTTAGACTTGTTTTGGTTGTATTTCATGTCTTAGTATTGATGTAAACCCATTTTACTTCAATCTAAGACACCGGATATTATTTTATGTTTGCTTGGGTATTTTCATGACACTTTGTGTCCCTTATGTTCCGTTTAGTTCATGTAGTATTCTCTATTGTGACACCATTGTGTTGTGATGATATCCATTCTTGTCACACCTCGTGTTTCCGCCTTGGCGGGGTGTGACATTAGGTACTTGTGTGGCTCTCCTATGGATATGTGTTCACTTCAATAGAATGATAAATGAGAAGTTTGGAACACTTGGGTTAGACTTAAAGGATTAGAGAAGAGAAAAGAGAGGAAAGAATGTTTGCAAGAGGTGAGGAATACAAAGGCTAAGAAGGGGTATTTATAGGCCAAAAACCTAAAAGTGGGTAAATGTAATTTGCGTCTGGCGCGTTGGCCGTGTGTCAGCGCGTGGCCAGTGCGCCAGAGACCCAAACCCATTTTTTTTTAGGTTTTTAGGTTTTTAACTACCCGCTCTTGTTAAACCCTCAATTACACTTCACGCTATGACCTTTCAATCATTCTTACACTCAAGGTCAACCAACTAAAATAGCCATTTAATAAAAGCATTTGTGAAGTGTTTAAAAGACTTTTGTTTGTCCAATGTTAAAAGAGAGAAAAGAGATATTAGACAATGGTAGTTCAGGTATTCCTCAAAGTGTAACTAGCCTAGTTAGGATCCAACTAAAGATTTGAAATGGCTAGTTTGCGTACAAGAAAATATTCTTAGAATATTCTTTGATTGGTAAGAAAGGGGGAGAATTTGAAATCTAAATTTCAAATCTTTCAAGCACATGTTGGATAAGAAAGGATGGGTTGGCAATGAGTTGGCATGATGTGACATAAAGGAGCCTCTTAATCTTGTTTGAAATGGAGGGTGAAGATGTAAAGTAGAAAGATTTATAGGATAGGTGATATGGCAAGATCAAGGGTGATAAAAGAGGCGTACTTGCTGTGTGAGTGAGAAATGTATGTTTATGAGAGAGATTATGTTTGTTTGAGATAAGAGATCAATCCAATGGTTAAGAATAGAATGAGGTATATTAGATTGATGAGGTGGCTTGATCAAGGGTAGAAGTGAAAGTATGTTTTGTTATGTTTGTTTGAGATTTAATCCAAGGGTATAGAAAGGAAGAGTGTGAGAACTTGGATTGATGACATGGCTTGATCAAGAGTGAGGATGATGGAGTGTAATGATGAGGGTTGTGAAACTCCCAATAAGTTTTACAACTCCCTAGGAAATGTACCTAACTGTTGTAGTATAGTATAGGCAAGACTCGAGGGTTGTTATCGTTCTCTAGGGGAATAGCACTGTAAAGGCTGGATCGAATGTTCACTAAGGTGTAGGGGTTGAAGGAAGATTATTTTTGTGTTTTTATATTTTATGAAAGCAAGTAAATCTCAGGGTTAAAGGTTGGTTTGTTTTAAATTAATTAACTACTATTCTAAATCTAATCTAATCACATGGAGGATAATTATACAACGAAGCGTATTTACCTAGGATGCACTACTCCTTGCTAGCTATCTAATTCTACCTATTGCTTTGCCACACTTGCGATGTAATGTGTAAGTATTTCTGAGAAGCATGACAAATTACATAAAAACGCCGTCTACGTGATATCTTGCTAAGGCAACGCACAAGTAAGGTAGTATGAAGACTATTACAAGGCAATTAGGGAGATAGACGCGCATTAAAATACTTAAAAGGGATCATCCATAGATGGTTAAGGTAGTATGAAGACTATTACCGATGGAATCCTTTCTACACAATCATGTCGCTCTAGGAATCAATACAACACTTAAGTTGCTAATGTTCTAAAGCCTAAACATGAACACCCATTAACAAGAAGCAATTAGAAACAAGAATTATAAACTATAATCAATTATACTTATTGAATTTGTCACGAACATAGAAGATCCATAATCATTAATAAGAAAACAACAAGATCTAATCAACTAATGACAAGTTTTATGCATTCCTAAATATATACTAGATGAATTAGCCAAGCATACTTGAATTAGAACAATCAACAATAAGCATTGAAGACATAATAAAGATATAATCAAGAATCTAAACCATTACAAGATGTTTATGGATGGAATAAGACCCTCTAAGTTGCTGGAAAAACACCTACCCAAACCCTAGAATCGGACTTAGGGTCGGGTGCTTGATAAAAACAAAGTTATGAGACTATATTTATAGGAAAACCCTAGGTGGGTAATTCTCGACGCCATCACAAAAAATCCGAACGCCGTCGCGGCGACATTTTTCACCAAATTGTAGATTTTCTTGCTGCGATCGTGTAGGCTATTGAATCATCAAAATCCGAGTTCGTATGAAGGAGTTATGATCAAAACAATATCTGATACTTCGCGCGCAAGTGAAATGGTCTTCTTTACCACGTAACGCCGTCACAATAAATCGTTACATCGTCGCTTGATTATCCAGACGGCATCGCATGTTTTCCTAACGTCATCTCCATCTTCTGTAAGAAATTCTTCGAGCCTTCGTTGTGTAAAGTTGCAATCTTGTCATGTTTCTTCCAAAATTGAGCCCAAGTCACGTGTATTACCTCTAAATGTCATCCAAGTGCTAAAAATGCAAAAATAAACGATTAAGCGCATATTTTGAGCAAAATTGCATGATTATAGGGGTTAAATGACCCCGAAAAAGTGTATAAAATTGCATCTCATCAAATACCCCTACACTTGGGATTTTCTTATCCCCAAGCAAATGAGCTTTTCTACCTAGACAATAGCAATATCAAGGGCATTTAACTTACTCTTTAAATGATTTTATGGCACAACCAATTAGACCTCGTAACTAGAAGCACGAAAATTATACACTAGCACCACACAATAAGTGTTTGGATTCTCTCTTTCTCTCGGGTGTATAATGAATTATAACAATATGGGAAATAGAAAATTTAACACTCATTACCTGTCATTGCATACAATTTACCATAGGCTTGATAAATGATCAAACCTCCACCGCTAGGCGTAAGTACTAAAAGTTACTATCAAAGAGGTCTTTAAAGGGTTGTGGGGTGTAGGTGTAATATGATAACATGGAAATGGAAACGGATGGGAAATATTTAGGGAATGACTTTTTGGGTGAATTTGGGGTGAAGTAGTGAGCTAATTATTTATAAGAATACACGCTGATTTGGTTGTTAAGCCAAAGACTCGACCACTTGGACTAAGATATACAAACTCTACACAACTTTACATCAAACTCTTTCTTTTTCTTTTCTTAACTCTATGATAAACATAAACATAACATAAGCAAATGGCAGTCTGTACAATTTTTTCTCTCTTTTTTCATATTTTTTTTCTCTTTTTTTTCTTACACTTTTGTCCTACCAATGCTTAAACATAATAGTACATCACATAAGGTTTATAGATACACCTCTACACTTGAGCTTTTACATACTCGATACATAAACTAACTAATGACCCGAATTAAGGTGGATCAAAATAACATGGAGACTATCAAACAAATATGGGGGTATTGACTTAACTTTTCTTCCCTATTCTTCCGCAAAATAAATATTACCATAAATCCCAATCGTCTCAAAATTGTATTTACAAGGATAAGGACTTAGCAACCGTGTACTCAAATAATTAACTTGGGTTAAACAATAATGTACTAAAACCGAGTACATACAAGGTAGGCTAAGGCAATTTGGGTGTAACAATTGGTTTAAGGGTAAACAATGCTCTTCATTAAGAATCCAGAATTTACCGAAAAATTAAGAGAACCGTGAAAAGGAAAGGCTTGGAGGGTTGTACTAGAGGAATCCTACACTAAAAATGAGTGCATGGCAAGGGTGTGGGATAGTTATATAGTCGAGGTGACCATAATAACAATTACAGGTTTAAAACATAGGTTAATACTAGTGCCTCTTATCATTTAGCAAATCCTAATACTCACTATACGGTATCGGGATGCATCACTAAAGTAAGTTCTAGAATTTAATACACTACCGGTATACTCTCATATAATTTAAAACCGATACCAATGCTCCAAAAAAGGCGACAAAATTACACATGCACGGACGCATCCATGAACATGACACATGCAATTACTCTTTTCGTAACTCGGGAAAGCTAAAGGTATAAATTATCTTGGGTATCAAAGAAGGATTCTCATTTTCCTAAAGATCTATGGGCGAACCAAACAATTTGGGGGTGGAATTTTTTGAGTGGTAGGGTTTTTATGCTAATCATATAATTCCTTATCCAATGAGACGCTGCTAGTACTTAGTTTCACCGGTATGTGCCATAAAAATTTTAAATTTGGGTCAAAATTACCTTTTACGCTATGTTTCGATATATTACTCATCATTTTAGGGACAAAACAAAGACAAATGAAAGAATAGTTTCTAAGGCTTTTATTTTCCCCATACACTCCCCTGGTTTTGCTCAATGATGAAGAAGAAACAAATGATCCCGGCTAAATCGTCATCTAAGAATTGTCCACATGAAACTCCTAAGAACTCTTGGGCTTCTCTTCATTAAATATAACCTGCAAATCAAAGACAAGAACAACTACACCAAGCGTAAAATCCACGGCTGAATGATATACAACCTCATTAACTTCGTTTAGACTCTATGAAGGCAACATAGATAGGATGAAAATACTAATATAGTCGTGGTTTTCTGCATGTTTCAGAAAAATTACAAATGATAGAAATTACACAAAAGTTATTTTTCAAAAATTCAAGAAAGTACAAAATTTATAATAAATGGGTTGGCGACGACGTCAGGAAAAATCTTGACGCCGTCTCCAGACACTATAAAGAAAAATGTCTTTGTTTTCTGAAAAAATTCTGCACAAGTATCCTATTAGTTATTTCCTGTAAATTTTACTGTATAAACTACAAAATTGATTAGTACAATCATATGACTCAAAACAAATACACAAGTCACACAAGACATACCTAAAATGCAAGTAAATAAAAGATTGGTTTGCCTCCAATTAAGTGCTTGTTTTTGTTCGAGTCACGAGCCTGGCTCTACGCTTATTTGACGCACAAAAGGTGGGTCTCCCCTACACTTAAGGTCAAGTGCGGGTGATAGTAGTGATACATACAATTTTAATGGAGGTATGCCAAGTGAGGTGAAGGTGGTGTGTGAATGGTCAAAGGGGTTACTACCGTCACCCTAAAACTACCTGGGCTATATGTGTTGATGAGTGGGTCAGTCCCTCTTTTTTCTCCTAGATTTACATCTAAGGATGGAAAATTGGATAAAGATTAAGGCTTTGGTTCATCAACTTTAGGAACTTCCCTAAAACTAAAATAAAGGTCATGACTACAAGTATTCAAGCCTAAATCCTCTAGTTGTGTTTGGTTCAAGGGTTCTACCTCCATTGGGATTCTTATGGTCTCATCTACTTCTTTTGGGTGAGTCATGTCTGGTGTGTAAACCTCAAATGATAGGAGGACTTGTTGGGTACTTTGTGGGCTTGGATTATCCACCTTATCCTCTATCATATCTAGATCACCTATAGGCTCATTATATGCATCTAACCATGGCATGCACTTAGGCATCTTAACCATAACTACCTCATATTCTAAATCCTCCTTATATGTTTTCTTAGATTGTGACTTAGGCAATTTCTTTCTGTCAGCGTAGGATGGGTCTGTGCGAGGGAGCTTTCTCAAAAATGTTTGATGATTTGGTCATTTTACTAAGGGCTACTTAAAAAGTTGATCTAACCGGAGGGGGGGTTATAGGATTCGAGCCTTGGGGTTGGCATTATTGGGTTGCATTTGGGTCAATAGTGCCAGGTATTGGTGATTGCGTGGTGTTGTGCGAATCCTGGCTGATGGGGAGTGTGGGCCGGTTGTGGCGAGTTGGTTTGGGGGCGCGGGGTTTTAGAGGGATGTGTTGGGGTGGGGGTTGTTGGGTGAGGATGTGGGGGGGCAGGCGGGGAGGGGTTTGGAGGCTTGACTTTTCGTGGGGGTGAGTGGAGGGGGGGGGGGGTCGTTGGGTAGGGGGACGGGTGGGGGAGGGGGGCGAGTGGTGGAGGGTGGGGGCGGGGGGGGATTTGGGGGGGAGGGGGGAGTGGGGAGGGATGGTGGGGGGGGTCTGGTGGGGGGGGGGGGGGGGGGGTGGGAGGGTATGTGGGGGACGGGGGGGAGGGGGAGTCTGTGTTGAGGGGGGTGTATTGCTGGGTGGAAATCAGGAGGGGGGTAGGGGGCGGAGTGGGGGGGTGGATGGGGGTGGTGGGGGGGGAGGCGAGGGAAGGGAGGTGTGGGGTGGGAGTGGGGGGGTGGTGGGGAGAGGGGCGGCGATGTGTGGAGGGGTTATATGCTTAACGTTTTCGTTCTTTCTCTATTTTTTCATAACCTTATGGTCTAATTTTTTTTGTCTAATTATTTCTTCTTAAACCTCTTCAATTATTTTAGTTTCTTATTATTTTTTTGGTTACAAGTCTTGACAAAATGTAACATCTTAATTTGACTATGTATTATAAGATCTGTGACCAGTTACTCTTAGTGTCATGAACCTTTTACCTTGTTTCAACCGTTTTTCTTAAAAACTTTCTCTTACGAATCCTTATGTCGCTATTTAAATTTTTATTGTTCTTTTGTGAATGTAACGCTAATTGTGAATCTACACTTTCACAAGTTTTGTATTGATGAATATTGTATCGTATCTATTTTTCTAGGAAGGTCAGATTTAATGATCGCATAGTTAAACTACTTTTATGCTATTGTTTTTCTAAGAGAAGCACTTCAAGTTATCTTATCTATTCATGATATAAACTAGATAGCATTGTTTTACGTATGTTAAGGATCACTATTGAAATGCTTTATCTCAAGTTGTCATATTATTAACCAATGTTTGGGAGTCTTATTGTAAACTTCTTAACTTCATATTCGATACTCCTGATTTTCGCTAAAGTGAAAAACCGTGCAATACTACCGTATGCTTTTTTCGCCATCTCAGCCGCTGAATTTTTTTTATCGCTAGCATTCGACACGCTGAATTTTTTATCAGCATTCGCAAACCATAAAACCCACCTGCGTCGCCAAAGAAGAGCCGCCGGCTTTCAAGACATGGTTACCAAATTTCACCACGACATTTACACAAACACATGACGTTCAAATTTTTTTTATACCAAATAGAATGTGAACATAACACCCCCAAGCATTCAAGTTAAATCCTCTATGTCAAGTGTATGTAATGAACTAATGATAAACTAATATAACCTGAATGAGAGGATCCTCTGTAGAAGCTCAATGCACAGTCTTCCTATGCAGGAACTACAATTTTAAAGAAAACATAATACCTTAAATCAAAGAAAACATAATAGAAAACATTGGAAATCAAATAAACTGTTCATAAAAAAATTAAGTGCTTACCTTTAACATATCATAACTTTGTCGATTTAATCAAGATGATAAACAACATACCTGGTGTTAATTGACAAGTCGATCTCAATTTGGTGAAATAGGGTTCATATATGTGACGTTTAAAACACACATTATGATTTCTCGAAAGGTTTGATAAAGATGGAATTGATTGATCGGGCGTTTGTGTTTATGATTTAGCATTGAGTGATATGAGGTGTGATTATTGTTGCAGATTTTTAGTATGAATGAAAATTTAAAATTTGAAAGCTCTTGTTATTGAATGCCAGAGAATGAAGCATTTTTTTTAAACTCAATCGTTATTTTAGGAACTTCTAGCCAACGACATTTGACATTTGAATTCAAAATGGCATGTTGATCTGGTGTTTATTCTTTTTATTTTTCAAATGTAATCACAAATATGGGAGTTGCTCTAGTGGTTCATGCATTTGTCTATGTATGCATTATCCCGAGTTCGAGTCTTGTCATAGCCTTTTTAATATGAATTTATTTTAAAGATTGTGGATGCATACGTGGCTTAGATAAATGCTTAGGTGGCTTTCTTGGCTGCCAATGTGGATTAAAAAAATGCTTAGGTGTATTTAAAAGGTGATGACGTGGATTAAATTATTGGTGAGGTGGCATTCTTTGATGATTATGTGGCATTTAAGTTGCATGAGGAGTCATTTATTTATCCTGTTATAATGTATATGATACACACACACACACACACATACATATATATATATATATATATGTATATATATATATATGTATATATATATATGTATATATATATATGTATATATATATATTGGCATTTTTTTTTGCAGAACTACTTTTTTGTACAGAACCTGCAGAACTTTTTTTAGACCCTTGGATGAACCTTAGATGACTTGATCAATGGATAAAAAGGTTTGTGGCAAAACTGTAAATAAATTAAATGGCAAATAATATCTGATAGTGGGTAGAAGGGCAGTAAAGGAATTTCTTCTTATTCATTTTTTAGAACCGTCATATTGATTAGGTCAAAATAAAAATCATTTTCACTTTCTCTACCCCCTGCAGCCACCAAAGAAACCACCTCCTCCAACTTTAATTTCAAATTGACAATGAAATATTCTATCCAACATTAGCTTCGAATGTTGTAAGTGTTTTTAATTTATACTTCATATTTTTTGTTTAATATATCTCGATCTGAAGTTGTGGTTTTTGATTTCATCGTCGATCTGAAAATCTTTTTTTGGCTTTCCAATTGAAAACGAAATATGGGTTTCAATCTAAAAAACTAGATCTATAAAACTAATTTTTTTTACGAATAGATATGCTTCTGGAGAGATTGATGCCTAATTACAAATCTTTTTTGGCTTTCCAATTGAAAACAAAATATGGATTTTATGTTTATGTCTAATTACAAATTTCTATTCGTGTTGCCTCATGGCAGTGTGTTCTGGAGAGATCGATAAGTTTGATGGATGGGTTTTGTTGTATGAAACGTGACGGGTCTAAATCTTTTTATGAAGTTTAAATGGGATGTAAATTGAAAGATCATGTCGAATCTTGTCAAGAAACGACCTTCACAACCAGGTTTGCTCTTTTTAATTGGATTAGATTACGTTTTATTATGGTTTTATAAATGTATCTTAAATCGTTTTCGATTCGAGTCTTAAGTCAGTTTTAGTTGTTTTTAGTTCAATATGGTTATGGTGGGTTGTAGATTCGGATACATTTTTTTCTTAAGATTTACGGGTTATGAGGATATAGTTATATTGTCGTCTTTTGCTTTGGTACCTTTTTTTTCTTGTAGTTTCTTTTGCCTGAGGTGATAATTTTGATTCACACATCTCACTTTACACGCGGTTAAAATAAAATGGAAATCTGGTAGTACCAATCTAATGTATAAATAAGTACGGGTTCCAATAAAAAACATGTGTGCAAATATATTATTGTTTCTTATAATATACCAAATGATTATTCTGTACCAACTTTGCAGGTGGATGTAGTTACTAGTTGTTGTGATTCGGTTACAATATTTGTATGAGTAAGTGCACATGTGTTTTACAAGGTTAACCAACACCAAGTGTTTAGTTTTTCTATAGGCTTGTTGGGATTTTGTTAGTTTTTTTGTTCATGTTTCCTATATACATATAGTAGCTAAGATTTATCATGCTACATCTTTTTTTCGCGAAAACAGTGTTTACTTTTTGATACTTGTATGCTTAAATTTTATTTTAAGTCATGTGCTGGTTATTTTGTTGTTTAAGTCATGTTCATATAAAAAATGTATGCATACATGTTTAAAATTATGAATATTTAGTTTCAGGTATTGAACATGTTTGATAAGGATGGAGACCATGACTAATATGTGTTATCGCGCAACGTGCACATATTGTTGTCGTGAATTTCACGAGAAAGCGAGCCGTGCATATATGTTCAAGATAATTAATGGATGCACTTATGCTTTTTAGATGGTGCATAAATGTTCTCGAAGCCGTGCATATATGTTCTCGAAACCGTGCATATATGTTCTTGAAGCGTGCACACATGTTTTTTATCTCTTGCACATCCATATTGTAATTTAATTGTATTTCATTTGATATCAAAATTTGTGTATTGTATTTAGGTTTTTGCTTTGTTATAAATTTAGAGTTTACAAGTATATATGTTTATGTTTTTGGTTATAAATTTTAAAGATTAAAAAATGTAAACCATAAACATAATTGCAATTATCATTTAAAAAAAATAAGTTTGATGTCTAAACAATTCTATGCAAGAAACATATGTAAATTTACAATATTTAAAAAAAACACATATGCACTTTAATTTCTAAAAAAATGTATACTTAAAAAAGTATAAATTAAAAAAAATTAAGGAAATAAAAAAACGTTTTTAAAATTAAAAAATTCAAAAAGAAAAATTAAAATGTGTTTTGACTACTATACCTTTTTGAATTAAAAAAAACATTGAATAATATACTAAATTTCTATTGGTCCAAAGTGGTTCTGTAGGTTCTGTACAAAAAACTGGTTCTGCAAAGAACGGTCCCCTATATAGTTATAATATATTATATTATGTTATATAGTTATAATATCAGGAAGCAACTCATTAATCATTTGTTACTATATTAAATATATTGAACCAACCATAATTTCATTTGTGACTATATTAAATATAGTGAACCAACCATAATTTTTTTTCTAGAACAATGCTAGGTACCGTATACCTTCACTTCACTCACTCAAACCCTTCGGGTATAAACTGATTATTTATTAGATAAAAATGTTAAAAGTGATCTTTTAAATTTTAGATAAAACATAGCGTGCAAACAAAAGGGTGAGCAAAATGAACAGGGCGAGGAAACATATTTACCGTCATATGTCAACTTATAATTCAATTCTAACAAGAAGAAAAGTACACGTTTAAAAATCTAAAGTTGAGCGCGCAAATTAAGGTGGAAATTGAGAGGTGACGAGTTGAAAATAATATCAAATACAAGTATTGGGCCAATTAACCTTTACTGTTTAAACATGACGGATGATGAGCTTATTGGTGAGTGTAAGCAGGGGCGGATTTACCTTGAACACAGGGTATGCACGTGCATACCCTGCATAAATATTTAGTAGTGTAAAAAAGTTTTTTTTTTCTTCAAAAGTAACAACAAAATACACTAAAGACCTCTTAGTGCACACCCTCTAAAACACATGAAAATTTTGAGTGCACACCCTAATCAAATAGAGAAAAGAAGAAGAATAAGCATTACTCATGGTTGTTTTGAAAATAGCAGCCAGAGAGTTATAATGGAGGTAATGAGGCTTTGACCTAAGTCAAATTACTCTATATACTATAATAGGGTTAAAACGCTGCCGTTTTTGGCAGCGTTGCTACAGTACCTAGAGTTGCTACAGTACCCGGCCCAATGGGCCGGCCCATTTGGC